>JADHKT010000043.1:0-11142 GCA_019925285.1 Graphium sp. VPRI43844 | reverse complement strand
AAATAACAACTCGGGCATTTTGTTCCCCTACCCCCGTTAATACATATCCCCTTTTTTCTACCAAAAAACGCCAACCCCCCCCCCCCCCCCCCCCCCAAGCCCCTTGGACAAGCACTTGGTATAACGAGAAAAAAAAAATGGCATCCTTCTTGGAAAAGCTCTTTACCCTCGAGGGCCGAACGGCCGTCGTCACAGGCGGTACTCGTGGTATTGGTCAAGCCATGGCACTCTCCCTCGCCGAAGCAGGCGCAGACATAATCCTCGTCCAGGTGCAGCCCCTCTTTCACGACAAAGAGAAATCCTTTGCGCAGCTGACACAATCCCCTTATGCAAACAGAGAGATGAAAGCAACCTCGAAACCAAGACCAGAATCGAGGCCGTCGGCCGCAAAGCAACCGTCTACACAGCCGACCTCTCCGATCAAGACGACGTAGCCGCCCTCGCAAGCCGCATCCTCAGCGACGGCCACGATGTCAGCATCCTCGTCACCTGCGCCGGCATCCAACGGCGCCACTCCGCCCACGAATTCCCCATGTCCGACTGGGACGAAGTGATGCAGGTCAACCTCCGCACCGTCTGGACGCTCGACCGCGACTTTGGCGCCCACATGCTCAAGCGCAGTCCCGCGGCCAACGGCCACCGCGGCAGCATCATCAACGTCGCGTCGCTCATGAGTTTCCAGGGCGGCATTACAATACCCGCGTACGCAGCGGCCAAGGGCGGCATCGCGCAGCTTACCAAGGCCCTTAGCAACGAGTGGGCTAGTCAGGGTGTGAACGTGAATGCTATTGCGCCGGGGTACATTGCTACTGATATGAATGAGGCTTTGATTGCGAACCCCGTGCGTGCTGAGAGCATTTTGTCGCGTATTCCTGCTGGGCGCTGGGGAAACCCCGATGATTTCAAGGGAGCTACTGTTTTCCTTGCTGGAGCGGGGAGCTTGTATATTTCTGGAGAGTTGCTTACTGTTGATGGTGGATGGATGGGGCGGTAAGGTGAGGGTTTATGGGATGGAGGGAGAAAATAGCTGCTAAGAATAAAATGACTACTGAATTGAAATGTTCTACGTGCTTGTCCTATATGTTCTGTTCGAGAAAGTTAAAGGTTCGTGATGGACGAATGACTGGTCATTTGTCCAGTTCGAGAAAATATCTTTGTCCAAACAAATCTTTCTCGCCGTCCATGGCTGCACGAGTGACGATTCGGCGACATCAGCTTCTCTGAAAGCTACCCTGGCACAATAGCTTCTCCCAAGCACAAACTTGTCAGTTGGGAGTGGAGCATTTGTTCATTCGTGGGGGAAGGCGGGGGTGGAGGAAGTTGAAACTACAAACGACACTCTTCACGAGACAGAGTTGAGTCTGAGGAGGTGGTGTAGGAATCTGCGGTTCGGACCAGCACTACCACCGCGACTATCGAAATGGCGACATCCTCGTGCGGGAACCGATGGCTCTCGGCCACGAATCCGCTGGTGTCGTCGAGGCCGTGGGCGAAGCCGTCGCCACCGCGGGAAACCTCAAGGTCGGCGACCGCATTGCGCTCGAAGTCGGATTGCCCTGCGAGACCTGCAAGCTTTGCAAGGCGGCCAAGTACAACCTGTGCCGCGAGATGAAGTTTCGCGGTTCGGCCAAGATTTTCCCGCATTTTGAAGGGACTTGCAGGAGCGGATTAACCACCCTGCCAAGATGTGCCACAAGTGAGTTGAGTTACCTTTCTTTCCTGTCTACGAATTCATTTTGTGCTAACTATTCGAAGACTCCCTGAAAACGTCTCTCTCGTAGAGGGAGCCCTCCTAGAACCCCTCAGCGTCGCAATCCACGCCGTCCGCCGCGCAACCTGAAACCCGGCGCGCGAGCCCTCGTGGTGGGCGCCGGAGCAGTCGGACTCCTCGTAGCCGCCATGCTCCACATCCTCGAAGCCAAAGAAATCACCATTGCCGACATTGAACCCACGCGCGTCAAGTTCGCCACGGACAACGGCTACGCCCACCTCGGCGTCATCGTGCCCCGCCGCCTTGTTTACAGGTTCCGACGACGATGATGCACAGTTCGACGTCGCGTTCGAGTGCACAGGCGTCGAAGTCTGCGTCCAAGCCTCAATCTACTCCCTCGCGCCCTCGAGCCGTCTCCTCATCATCGGCATGGGCCAGCCCGTCCAGACATTCCCCCTCTTGGCCGCAGCCCTCCGCGAAGTCGACATTGTCGGCGTTTTCCGCTACTGCAATACGTACCCCTACGGTCTCGAACTCCTCTCACAACTTCACTCGAAGCAAGGGCCAGGTTCTCGATTGCTGGACCTTGCGCGTCCTGCGACGCAGAGCTTCAAGGGTCTGGACAGTGTGCCGCAAGCTTTCGCCATGGCGGGACGGCCAACGGATGATGATGGCAACTTGGTCATCAAGGTTGTCATTGAGACTTGAAAATAGGTATAAAAATTTGCTGTTTACGTATATTTTACGAAGGGGTTGGGACAGGATATAACGGAGTACAGAGTTTTTCACACAAATTGGAAAACTTTGATTGCCAATACTCCGTACGTAATTTTAGCCTATTTTCGCACAGTACGGAGTAGTACTACTCCGTATTAAAGTGGGACATGTGAAGATTTTTTCTTTTTCGCTTCCCCTGAACAAAATTTTTTCTGCCAGGGCGGTGAGCACAGCTGATTGCACGCCAAAAAAATATCTATAAAATCTTGGCCGCCCTCCCCGATTCTTACTTTCTTCTTTTTCCTTTTTTCTCCATGTCGACAATACTTCAGTATGCGCCCCCCCCTACTATGGCCTCCATCGCCACACATCTCCGACTTTGTGCTAATCCCCCTTTGCAGGAGAATCATTTCTATAGTATTCGACTCCTTCTTGGTTCCCTAAAAGAGCCACAGAACCCACCCTGGTTGATGAATCATATCCTCGATATCCTAGAGTGAAATTTATTGGTTGCTTCTGAACTGTCTGAAAAGATGGCGGTCTTGGCCTCGTGCTTTGACTGTATAAGGAGCGTTGATGATCTCGTCCCTGCATTGCGGTCTGCCTTTGGGCGCGCATGTAGGGTGGATATTGATGGATGTCTGACAGGCCTTTTTTTCTTTTCATTGCAACCCGAGCTGGTCTCGATGTGCGAAGAAGAGATTTGCTACCTCCTTTTGGGCGAGCTTTTAATCGCTCGGTTCTTTCGGGAAGGCGTAATTTTGTTGTACCTTCCTTTTCCTGTGTTTTTACTGGTGATTTTTGTGTGCATTTGTATTTTCGGTTGACGGGCTGCTCTGAAATTTTGTGTTTGCATAACTTCTGGCGCATAGTACGCATAAATTTTAAGCATTGGTTTGTGCATCACATGGCATCAATACTTTGAGGCTTTGTTTGTACAAGTTGGCATTCATTCCATATTTATCCAAAAAATTACACAAAAATTACCACTCTTTTTTTTCATCCCCTACCACTTGTGAATACCATCCGGACCATGGAATTCCTTGCACTGCCACGGGGTCGTCTCCTTGGCAATCCAGGCTACGGCCTCCTCGGCAACGTCGATACCCAAGCCGTATCCCGTCGGCGAGAGAACGTATCCCTCGTGGATGTCAAAGACAGCAGACCTGCGTATTTGGGTATGATATATCGATATCCAGATAATTTCTCCCACGTATCTGGATATCGATATACGCTGGTCTGTACATAGAGCGACGCCGTAGAATCATTGGGCATTGCTTTTCTCTTTTCTCATCCTCTTTTTTTTCGTCTTCTCCAATGGATGGTTAGTAAAGACATTCGTCTCGGCCTTTGACTTCTCGGGCGCATCAAGTGACAGAGAATAGGACACGTCAAGTCCAACGCATGAATGAATGGTATTGGCATTTTGTGATTATATATACTAAATTAGATTCTTAGCATTTGTCTCATTAAATGGACTGATTTCCATCTTCTGTTCTCATCTCGTTTCTCCTCATCTCAACTACCAAGCTTAATGCCAGTCAATGGAAATGGAAAAGAAAAAAAAGACGAGTGAATGATCACATCCGCCCCCCTTACAACACATAACGGAAGCTCAAATTCTCCTTGTCAGTAAGATCTTCAAACGCATGCTCAGTAGCCGAGGGATCAGCCCTCTGAACACCCTCGGCAAAGAGACGATCGCGCTTCTTGTTTTCTCGCGAAAGATAGAATCGCAGCGCAACCAAGACAAGGACCAAGAAACAGTAACATCCCAGATGGGTCGAGAAAGCAATGTAGTAGCGAGGTGCATCCCACGCGAGGAACACTTGCGGACCAATGGCGTTACCCGCAGCCCACCAGATAAAGTTCATGGCCACGGCTAGCGTCTTCTTCGTCTGGCCGGCAATGTTGCGGGAGATGAGCGAGAGGGCGAGGGTTTGCGCGGCCCAGAAAGAAAGAGTAATGTAGTAAGAGATCAAGAGGCCGATGTCCTGGGAGCGCGAAACGTGCGGGTCGACGGTCATGAGGATTGCTGTGCCGATAAACGATGGCACCATGAAGCCCAACATGACGTAGATGGTCTGGTTTATCTTCTTTGAGATCCAGGTTGATCCGAGAAGTACAATGATAATGTAAAAGCCGAGAACCATGGCCAAGAGCTGTGTTTCTAGTGTCGTGAAGCCAAAGCTCTTGATGATAATGTTGGCGAAACCGCCGAGACCCGAGGTCGGAAGTGTAGTTGTGAGCGAAACCATCGAGTAAGCCCAAACTTGCGGGTCGCGTAGGCCTTCAATGAACTGGTAGCGCTTGAACTGTCGATTCTGCACGCCTGTCTGGTTGTCGCGGACGCGCTCGACCATATCGCGCTTCTCTTCTTCGGTGAAGCACTTGGCACGCATGGGCGAGTCGGGCATCCACCAGCCAACCCAGAGACCAAAGATGACGGAAATAATTCCGTAGGCTAGGAAGAGCCACTGCCAGGACTTGAGGGGACCATCATGAATCAGGGAGAAGCAGTAGGCGAGGAGACCACCGACAATCTGCTGGGCACCGTTCATCATGTACCTGTAGACAATCAATGACATGAACTTTCAAGCGCTATTTTGCAGTTCCTTTCTTTAAATCTGAGAGAGGGTAGACTTACCACCAGGTAACACGGTCGGCCTGCTCTTCACGGCGATACCACATTGACGACAGGACGACAAATCCTGGCTGGCATACCGACTCGAAGAGGCCAAGAAGTGTGCGCACAGTCACGAGTCCGGTGAAGCTGGTGCATGCTGCGTGGCAAGCGAGCACGGCGCCCCAAGCGACGATGGAGAAGGAGAGGTATTTGGCGATGGGCACGCGTGCGAGGAGCCAGTTTTGGGGATATTCGACGGTAAGGATGACAATGTAAATACATGTGATGAGCCAGCTGTACTATTTTCAGCCATAATTGTTAGTACAAAGTGAAGCATAAGCATAATATTACGGTCCATCTCCATCGCGGATGTCATGTCACAAGAGAAAGAACCAACCTGCTGCGACACAGAACCATCTGGCCTCGTCATGCCCGTATCCTTGGGCATATCCATAATTGACGCAAATGAAAGAGTACCCTTATCGATAGCCTGGATAAAGTAGGTAAAGATCATAACAACAAGCACGCGCTTGTCAATCTTGCGCCTCAGCTCATCGCTTCGCTCCTTGGTGATGACAACGCGCTCGCCAGCCACATATTTGGCCAATTCCTTGTCAATCTGCTCGAAGCGCTGGCGATTCTCCTTGTCGGGAGAGCTCACGTCCATATCTTCATGCTCTTCAATGTTGTTTTTGTTATCGGCCGCTGCGGGCGCATTGACGACGGGGCTGGGTCCGTCGGCCATTTTTTGGCGTGTTATGAGGGCATTCAAAACGAAGATAGCACAAAAAGCCAGACTAAAGAGAAAGAAAGGACGCCCAAAGAAAAAGAGAATCGGTGACCTGATATAAGAATAAAGCCGAGGCTTGAGCAGGATGAGAGAGGGAGAAGAAATACGCCACATTTATTGATGCTAATTTGACATGAGCTCACCTACCTCGACGGCTACTACCTCACACTACAACACTACCCCCAACCCTCGGTACACATTGTCTCGAAGCAGCGACCGTCGAGCGTGGCAATGACGGGTGTGCCAGCTAGATTGCGACCTTGTCAACAGACTAACACACGCAAACACAGGTCTTGATCGCTCATCGATTCCCCGGTATTTACTTGGTCGCCGTGCGGGGAAAGCCACCGGCGGGGATGCTTCCATGTCGAGCAAATACCAAGTCAGGACTGGCGTGGAAGAAAGCGGGCACATGCACATGTGCAGTGCAGGCAAGAATGAGGAGGTGGACATTGTTATATGTGTGCGGGGAAAAGAGGAGTCGTCCCTGTAAGCTGTGTGATATTTCAATGATGATTTGTTGGAGTTGCATTCTCATCAGGTGAGTCGCCTGATGATTGGGGCGCGTGTTTAACCGGGAGGGTCATGGGTAGAAGAGTCGATCGATGGACAGGACAGAAACTACTCGGTATTTCTAGACCAAAAGGACTGTATTAGTGTTGCCAGAAGGTGTGTAACAGCCATTATTTAGTCTCCTTTTACCCATTTCCAACTCGTCCTGTTTTCCCGATTGCTTCCCCGAGGAAGATAGTCTTCGGGGGAAGATATCATAACCTTTACCCCAGGATCTAGAGTTTACGGACTAGTGCGACTAAAGAGCCGCAAAGCGGATTCCATTATTCCACCAATCCAATCCCTCATCCCTTTACGGAGTACGGAGGTCTGGAAATGATCTCCAATGTCTCCATTTCAGTTTCCACACCCCAGGACAAAACTCCACCGAGCTTGCCCGAGTTTGAGTTCCCCCCTCGCCTGTGATTATTCCGGGACAAGAACGAGGAGCTACGTCTATGTATGGAGCAGGGATCCGGAGGAATCGCCCTTTGCAAAGTAGATCCTATGTGATTTTCTCTTCTTTTTTGGGAGTCCACGTTATTTGTTTTTTTTTCCGCTTAACCCCCCAAGCGCAAACTTATAATGGCCCATCAAACGGTACATGGCCTGAAGCCGGCCACTATTCACGACACAGTGCAACGACTCATTCATGAGCTTGTCAACATCAAAGATACCACGGGCGAGTTCCTTTTGAAGCTTGACGACGGCCGCATTATTGATACAAAGGGTTGGGAAGATTGGGAATGGACACACGGAATCGGCCTGTACGGCATATGGAAATACTATGAAATCACCGGCGATGCCAAGTATCTCAACATCATCGAGTCTTGGTTTAGAAATCGATTCGAAGAGGGTCACAAGGGGAAGAATATCAACACCATGGCTGTATTCCTGACACTTGCACACGTATACGAGAAGACGGGCAACCAAACATACCTCCCATGGTTAGATTCATGGGCGGAATGGGCCATGGTATGCCACGCCACGCCTAATGGACAATTGTATCGTCCATCAGAGAGATTTTCTAACAAGGAAAAAAAAAATCGTAGTATGATCTCGGCCGCACCCGTTTCGGCGGCATGCAACACACAACCTACCTCGAAATCAACGACGAACAACTCTGGGACGACACCCTCATGATGACCGTCCTCCCCCTTGCCAAAATCGGCCTCGTCCTAAACCGCCCGCACTACATCGCCGAAGTCAAAAAGCAATTCCTCCTTCACATTCAATACTTGCAAGACCACCCGACGGGGCTCTTCTTCCACGGATGGACTTTTGCTGAGGGCGGACACAACTTTGCGCGTGCGCGATGGGCCCGCGGTAATGCTTGGCTGACTATTGTGCTCCCGGAGATTGTTGAGCTTCTGGATCTCGGGGCCGATGATGCGTTTCGCCACCATTTGCTTGTGACGCTTGAGGCGCAGGTTTCTGCTCTTGTGCCGTTGCAGGCGGAGAACGGGCTTTGGCGTACATTGCTAGATGTGTCTGAGGAGGAGGGATCATATGTGGAAGCAAGTGCTACGGCTGGTTTCGCATATGGGATTCTCAAAGCGCAACGGAAACGATACATTGGTAAGGAGTATGGGGAAACTGCTGTGAAGGCTATCAAGGCAGTGCTTGATAATATTAGCCCCGAGGGAGAGCTCCTAAATACCTCGTTTGGGACAGGTATGGGTCATGACCTGCAGCATTATAAGGATATTCCACGCACGAGTATGCCTTATGGCCAGGCTATGGCTATGATGGCTCTTGTAGAGTTCTTGCAAGTGTATTACTGAGAGGAAGAGGCTTTGTGTGATGGCCAGTCATGCGACCTTGAGGCACGATGTAGATATTACCGGGTACTGGTGGTATAGGTGAAAAGACTTGGCAGCTTGCGGACCACCCCAATCGAAGAGTCCGACAAGAAAGAAGCCAGATTGGCTCTCAACACTCCCCGAAGCAAGCGATCAGCCAACTTCAACTGGTACTACCCGGACAAGCTCGCCTTCTGACCACTCATCCCCGGCATCGCCTGATGCACCGGGTCGTATCCCTTCGCCCCGGGTGCCTAAGAGTCACCAGTCGGGCCGGAAGAAATAGAAGTTTGTTAACGGTAGAGGATGGGTATTTATGTGAACCGACTGTGCGGAGAGGATCCAGGGCAGCGCTGCCCACAAGTCAATCGAGTCAATTATGCAACCCGGACTTGCTCTGATTGGCAGTTTTGAGCTTTGTGCTTGCTTGCTTGGACATTTTTCGTGAAACTTGCCTGAAATGATTGCTCTGCTTGATATCAAAGAGGTACCTGATGGCCCTTTTAACGCCTGTCAGCGACCTTGACGCTCTTATGAATACCCTGCAAGCGTGCCTGCCCACGTTGACTCGAACGTGACCGTGGGATCTGCGAGGCGAGGGTTGGTTCAAAGCGGCGGAATACATCTGCGATATTCTCAGAGAAAGCCTCGTCGAATGGCCGGTCATCATTCACAATATGGCCAACAAGAAGCTATTGAATCTCCTTGACCTCGAAGGCCTTGGTGTATCGTAGTCGTTTGGAAGGATATGTATGGGCTTCGGATTCAGAGCTCGATAGAGGGGTGGCTATTGGTCTGACCTTATGTTTCTTCTCGAGATGGGAAGTCGCGGAAGACGTTGCATCGACAGTATATATTGTATAGAGGAGACATTTCTCGTCACAGTAACGGCAAGCCCACATACGAGCAGCTGAGTATCAAGCGGTCAGTGGCTGTCTGTTAAGATGGATGCAGGGCATATTTACGTTGATAGTTTCTCAGATAAGCTCCCGAAGAAATATCCCGTGATCGTTAATCCATGACTTTGGCGGACGATATCCCTTCTTCCAGAGATGCCTGTCCTCAATAAAGCACCGCCCTCGCCATCTCGCGATGGGGAAGCCTTCAAAGCGGTCGGAATCACTAGATCAGAAATCCTCAGCCAGCTGTGCTGCAATTGAAGGCGACGATCTGCCGGTGAACAAGGACAACGCCATGGACAGACAGGATCAATTAAATAAAGTAGAGGGGGCTATAGGTATTGAAACGGGCGGCAGGACTGGGTTTATAGTGGTGATGGTGATAGATGAGCTTCCATAGAAATCGTCGACGCGTCGGATTCATCCAGGACTTTCGCCCCCACACACTCTCACAATTAGGTCATTTAAGCATTCCGATTGGTCAAATATCACGTGCTTATCACGTGTACGGACAACAAGGGAGCGCGAGCTCGCAGTACCCTTCTAGGCAATGGTGAACCAAGATTTTACGATAGGTTTTTCTTCCCAGCGATGGGTTTTCCTAGGTACTCCCAGTAGCACGGACCACTCAGCTCCGCGATTAGATAAGAATAGTGCACACGATCACGTAAGCACGTTAATAGATTCATTCATTCATTCATCCACACTTAGGCTTTCGGAACTGGTACTCTACGTTCTCAATACGTTCTCAATTCGATCTAAGTGAAGGTGTGTGGCCAGAAGGCCTTAAATACAGGCGGATTATTATACGTGCAGAATTTGAAAAGCTTAGTACGTGTAAAGAAATGCTAGGCGCTCGTCTACAATGTCGTAATAGTACTTTCTACTTGTATGCCACCGTTCCGCCCGAATTCCAACCCATTCTGATCCAGTACCTCCAGGATGCCAGCGTAGTTCTGCAGGAGATCCGGTGGCGATGAAAAGCAGACGGGCGTTTCCGCAATGAAGCTGGTGCTTTTCAAAAGATGGCGATCTTCATCGGTTGGCATTTCAATTGAGAAGAGCTGGGCAGCAAGTCCCGCAGGCTTTATTTTCGGTACGAGGCATTGTAATGCTTGACAGGGGCGGCGTACGTGGCCTCGGCCTCCTTGTGCCGGCCTTGGTCCACATAGAGGATGCCGAGATTGCTGACTGCGTCGAGCGTTGATGTGTGGTCCGAGCCCCACGCCTTCTCGTAGCCCTGTAATGCCCGCTGGTACATGGCCTCGGCCTCCTTGTGCCGGCCTTGGTTCTTATAGAGATTTCCGAGATTGTGAACTGTGTCGAGCGTTGATGTGTGCTCTGGGCCCCACGCCTTCTCTTTGCCCTGCAATGCCCGCTGGCACATGGCCTCGGCCTCCTTGTACCGGCCTTGGTCCGCATAGAGGATGCCGAGATTGTTGACTGTGTCGAGCGTTGATGTGTGGTCCGGGCCCCACGCCTTCTTTTTGCCCTGTAATGCCCGCTGGTACATGGCCTCGGCCTCCTCGTGCCGGCCTTGGTTCTTATAGAGATTTCCGAGATTGTGAACTGTGTCGAGCGTTGATGTGTGCTCTGGGCCCCACGCCTTCTCTTTGCCCTGCAATGCCCGCTGGTACATGGCCTCGGCCTCCTTGTGCCGGCCTTGGCTCGCATAGAGGAGGCCGAGATTGTTGACTGTGTTGAGCGTTGATGTGTGGTCCGGGCCCCACGCCTTCTCGTAGCCCTGTAATGCCCGCTGGCACATGGCCTCGGCCTCCTTGTGCCGGCCTTGGCTCGCATAGAGGAGGCCGAGATTGTTGACTGTGTCGAGCGTTGATGTGTGGTCCGGGCCCCACGCCTTCTCTTTGCCCTGTAATGCCCGCTGGTACATGGCCTCGGCCTCCTTGTGCCGGCCTTGGTTCTTATAGAGATTTCCGAGATTGTTGACTGTGTTGAGCGTTGATGTGTGGTCCGGGCCCCACGCCTTCTCTTTGCCCTGTAATGCCCGCTGGTACATGGCCTCGGCCTCCTTGTGCCGGCCTTGG
>JADHKT010000042.1:0-212633 GCA_019925285.1 Graphium sp. VPRI43844 | reverse complement strand
ATGCAAGAGGGGGGGGGGGGGGGGGGGGTAGGATATATAAAGTATATGGAGTTGGCGTTATGCAGAATGAGCACAGAAAGAAACCTTGCCTCGATGAGCCTGCACCTGGGGCTGAGGAATTTTTCGACGTACAAGCTGCGCAAGAAAAGAGCACGAGTACGCTGGTCTTCTTCCAACAAGTTGGTCAAGAAACAGTATATACCAACTGCCAGTTGGACAGATTGGCTGTAGATTGTTGGCCTCGCGTGGAGCGGATGTACTGCTTATTATTGAGCCATCCGGGAGGGGGGCTGATGGTGGAGGGTGTATGCGTGGGCACGAGCGTGGGAGCAAAGTATTCTCCAAAGAGACAACTTGTTACGCGAGCATGTACAGGCAGGGTCAGGCCTGACGTGACGATGAGCTCAAAGAACTTGGGGTGGTCTCCCCGTAGATACGGCAAATCGTTGAGGTCGCAACGGAAGGGCAGGTGGAAATTGTATGCAAGTGGCTGTTTTAGTATACGACCGGGACTTTGGGGGGGTCTACGGCATTGTAAAGTTGCAGTAGACCCACGACTCTCTGCTTCGACGAAAAAAAAAAGACGAGCGATTGGCGCGCGCCCTGGCTTCGCGGGGGTTCGAGGCGAGAAGCTCGCCGTTGGGCGAGAGTCGAAGGGAAGGATCTCGCAATTTCTGGAATGTATGTGGGGAGCGGGATGAAATCAACTGTTTCGTGGAACCGTGGGAGGGTTGATAGTAATAAGGGGGCACCCGCAAGGTAGAATTTCGTAGGGTGCACGCTCGAGTGGGGGGCAATAGAAAGAAAAAAAGGGAGCGAGGTAGAAAAAAAAAGACTGGCCAGCCTAAGTTGGGAATGGAGTGAGTCAATGAGGGTAGAAGAAAAAAGTTGCAAGTGCTGGCTGGTTTTTTTAGTGCACGATAGCTCGATAGCTCTTGCTATTATTGTTGGTGGCAAGTGGACCAAACGGCTGCGTTGCACAATCGAGCTCTTTGAAAAATGCGCAAGATTATAAAATACTATATCTTCTTGAACCAACAGGACGTAAATTGGCAGTGGTAGAATTTCTGTAATTCCTCGAATCCGGTTCGAAAGAAGGTGGGAAAAGAAGGCGAGAGATGGCGAAAGCCTGGACCAAGGTAGATAAAGAAATGGATGGGGAAGGGGAGGGATTTAAAGTAAACTACTCCGTACAGAAAGAAGTTTGCTTGTATGGAGTAATAGGAACGGGATACGGCGGTATTAGTGATGGGTCACCACTGGCGCTGTCTAAAGAACCACAAGGCTTAGTTATGATGTATTAGCGGTCAGGGTACTTTGGGGCGAGGTGTACAGGTACCACAGTCCAGTGCGGTCAGTGGAAGTTGGTCAGTGTTCTGGTCCAATTTTTAATTTTTTCCTTCTTCACCAGGTCGAGGTTTGTTCCCCTGTCGCCCTATGGCTGTTAGTTGCAGGGCCCTTTTGTTACTGGGAGAAAGAGGGGTGTGGATAGAAGATGGCAAGTTACCGGAGGATGGGGAAGGGGGCGTGGGCTTTAAAAAAAAAAAAAAAAACAGAGGTACCCCGTACTACTCAGGCCATTCTAGTACTCAGTACGGAGTACTACATTGTAAGCTGGCCAAGCAAAACTTGGCTCGCTTTCTTTTCCCAAAGAAAAAGTAAAGACTAGCAAAAGGACACCAATAGACAGATGAGGTCATATCGTCAAACAATACCAGTGAATCGAGACGGGTACCATTGTTAGCCTCTCTGCGACGTGTTGTTGAACCATGGCCCCTCCCTCCTCCAGCCATAAGCCACACAAGACACCAAAGAGCATTGCCAACAACAAAAACAAATACTCCGTACACTCCCAAGGTTTGAATGGGTGGTACGGGTCTTAACAGACACGCTATTAAGGCAACATGGTGCAGGCAATCATCTCGTTGTTAGGTACCTGTACTCGGAATGGTGTGTTGGTGAGTTGCATGGTGGAGCTTGGCCTTGGTTGCGTCGAGGTTTGCCATCGAAAAAGGTCCTCCAGGTCATGGCATGGCGTTAGCCACCGAGCAAAATGCGCCTGTGTCCTCGGTTTCGATTTCGTGGATGCGTGGTTTATGCAGCCACAGCACGGATGCAAAGGCGATTGTACAGGGACTGTTTGCATAGACAGAACCTTCTCGACCTTTATCTGGACGGATAAGATGCGATGCACACGCGACACCAAGCCAACCAGCTCCCCAGCACATTGCTTCTCTGTGCTTCCCCATGGACCTAGCTCGTACCAAGCCCAAAATCCCAGGAGGAGTTGTATCGTAATAAGCTGGGGATCACTAGTTGCACCTCCACCATCTGTGTGCCAGCTAGCCTGACTTACAAACTCGGTTGATTAGCACTATCAGATCCAGGGCACGTAATGATGGAGCTCATGCAGGCTCTTTTGTCTTTTCTTTCTTTTTTGCTCATTCTGCGTGGCAATGGCGAATTGGATCGGCAGGTCGAGAATGAAGGGCTCTTCATTGCAAGATCTTCTCTTTGAGTAGCAATGGATCGCAATACTGCCCTTTTCTTGCCGTTTGAGCGTAGATGATCGTAATATGGTGATCATGGGGGAAGGCAAGGACACAGAATGGCTTTTCCTGCCCTTTTCCCTCCCCCATTCCCCTTCAGGGTTTCTTGTTCTTTATTCCATAATATTCTGTACATGACCGTGTCTCTGTCTAGCATTGATATTCGGTACTTGTGCTGAAAAAAGAGCTGAGCTACACCAAGGTTGGATAAGTGGAGTGTGGGGGCGGCTGTTCCTCCTTATCGATTAGGCGATTTCAGACTTGAAGCCCTAAATAAAGGAGAGAAAGTCTTAAGGGGGCAAAAGGGGGAAATGGAGAGAAAATTTTCTCCCTTAGATTTGTCTGGAAGCTTCGTTACTTCTTCTACGGAGTATCGTGTATCGAGTTAGCAGGAATTGATGGGCCCGAGCACTGGGGGGGGCCGAAAGGCGGCCGAGAGATCGCTAAAGGACGCTAAGAGATAAATTAGGGGAGCACAGAAGAGAAGAAGAAAAAACTCGAACCCCCCCTTTTTTTTTCACTGGATGCTTGGTCTCTCCTACCATTCCTGTCTTCCCCCCGCCCCTTCCATCCAGGAACACGAAATCCATCATGCCCTCCCTAATTATGCTGAGGGTGGGGTGGTTTTTTTGCCTCTTTCGAAACCGAGAAAGCGAACCTCGCTGCCCCCTCAAGTGCCCTTAAAGTGTCAACTCGACTGGTTCTATGACTCTACCATTGTGACAGTGACGCCGCCCTGTACTCCGTATGGAGTAGTTTACCTGGGCTTGCGGCTTGGAAACTAATAAGAAATCATCAAAATTCCGGTGCATTGACAAGTACCCTTTTTAGAGTTGGTCGCGAAAAGTCGTCATTTCCTTTTCCAGAGCACGTGTTTCCAATATTCGGCTTCTCGTCTCTCGCTGATGCCGATACCACGCCCTACCCAAAGTCTGTCACCCATGCCCATGCGTCTAAAGTTTAGGTGGGTGATCGGACAGGGAGCACCGAACATCCTTTTTTTCTCTCTCTCTCTCTCTTCCTGGTGGGGCTTCACTTCATTTTATTCAGGCACTTTGACACTACGTATACCTTTCCTTCTCTGCCGCCCCTCCTTTTCCATCCCCCCAGTCAGTGAAGTCATAGATTCCTTCTGTACGGAGCACCAGAAATGCGAGTCCTCTGGTCTGGGACGACAATTAGCTAGGAGCCTCCCAACGTTACGGATCCCTCGTCACTAAACAGGCACTGTCAGCTGATTACTGTAACCACCGAGCAGCTCTTTGACCAGCCACAACATTCCCTTCCTAGTCATTGAACGCCCAAGTCATACGGAGATGGACTCCTTTGTCCACAAAATCGCCTCCGTTTCTCTCTATTGTTACACTGAGTGGTACTTGTAGGTTTAGTGTACGGAGTAGAATGCTGAAATGCTGAGCCATACGGGGAAATGCAGGATGTCTTCACCAGAAGAGCAAGGCAAGTACAAGACCACCTCGATCTTTCTTTGAGTTTTCCGTGCTGTCTCAACCGGCTACTGGGTAATACAGAGAGAGTCATGTAAAGAGTGCCAGCCTAAGACCTCTAAATACAGCGCAAGGCGGCTGGGACTAAGCTTGGCTTGAGGCAGGTTCGGTTGGAATGGAGGAATGGAGAAAAGCGCCGCCTTCCGACACAGCCAAATCAGTTCTTTCATCACTTTCTTTCAGCATACGGAGTAATCCGCCCGTGCAGTTTGAAAGAAAAAAAGAAGGGGGGGGTCTGGATCGTTGAATTTGCATGATAGCCATCAACTTGGCACTCGGCGCCAAGTTGCCCTTCAAACAGGTCAGGTGGCCTGATAATACCCAATTCTAATTCCCACAGCCCGTGTCTCCCACGTCCAGTCAGCTCCCCGAGATTCACCGTCTCGTATCCTTTTGGAATGCTTCCTTCACGAGTCCTTTCGTATTTTGATCCAAACCCTCACCCTCGTGGAAGCAGCAAAATTTCTCGCATGCGGATTATGGAGTGAACTACGGAGTACTACATGGTATCAAATTTATTAATAAAATATCCGAACTAAACTTTAGCAGGACCCTTTCCGGGTGTCACCCAACAAGTTGCCTGAACTCACAGTGGGGAAGAAGAGAGTACAGTGGAGAAACGAAGGGGGCTTTTAGTTTAGGGGGGATATCATATCAGCGAAACGAGAACTACTAGTCACTGTGAAACATGTAATCACCCAAATCACCACTCATCCACGGTTTGTCCAACACCAGACCCCAAGGGTTGATCTCCTGATAATTCCGCTCTTCGAAAGGCCCTGTTGAGCCCTTTGAGGTATGGATTAGCCCAGCAGGGTAACATGAATCGAAAAGTGACGGCAAGGGGGAGGTAAACCAGTTGAGATGTTTTTGTTCTTCTTCTCTGCATTTGCCTGGTCCGTAGCTGATCTGACTTGGCATCTTTCGGTTTCATCAGGTCGTTATCAAGGCTGGCTTCCTCATTAGGCAATTTGGGCAGATCACTTGCTGGCTGGCCACTCACACCCCCCCAAAGATGACAACCAGCATGGCTATTCAACCACTGTAAGATTGTGATGCCCGATTTTGAAACAGATTTCAGCATGCAGCTTGACTTTCGGACCAATACCTGACGTTTCTGTCCCCCACTTGATCACGAGAGCAGCGGTCGTGCAGTGCAGGGACGTATTATTACGTACCTGACCAAGGTACCATATTCTTGTGGCTCATCCTGTACCACCTTGAATTGAGGCTTGGGTTCGCTTGGTCGTGGCTCAGGTCGAAAACCACACTTGCTATTGACATTCAATTGGTATTGTCGCACTTCGGTCATTATGCCGAGTTGTATTTGCTTGTCAGGGCTTTTGGTTTCTCGTCCCCATTTCAGATGTCCCGTTGGGATGGACAGACATCCCCCCATGGTTTCGCAAGTCCTCTCAACGTGTAAGTCAACATGGGGGAGAGACCATACATATCCCTGTTCGATTCGACTTGAACAGCATCAACAGCGCAACTCGCTCAATTTGCAGCGCTAATTGCGGTCGCCAGAGGATATACACAAAATGTTTTATGATGTAATTAAGGAGTGCAGTTTCCCGAGCCAACCAGTCAGGAAGAAGGCTGTTCGTAAGACTCCGCCTCAAACCCCAACTTCCCAAAAACGAGGCAAAGAAACTGGCAGTAACGGCCCCGAATACAGCGACAGAAGTCCCTTCAAAACCCCACCAGTAAGCCCTTGTAAGAAAAAGCTCCAGGAGCTCAAAGGGCTCATTTGCACCACACAGCCTCCTCTGACGTGGCAACGTATACGTAGTACACTCTCCACAAAGACCGTCTTGTGGCCGCGTACTATTATGTATTTGAAACTTCTATTTGCGGCGTCATGTCACTATGAGGTAAAAGAAAAAAGGACCTTTTATTTCCATTTCGGTAGTATAGATGTTGAAAGCACTCGTACAATTATTGCTTGCTGGGTAATTTGGAGATGTCAGCATTCTTCAAACTCTAAAAGAAAGAAGGGCCAGGCCACTCCAGGCCTTCACAGGGCAGAAACAACGCAAAGGAGGCAAAACGATCAACAAAACGAATAAAGCAAATTAGTGAACTGAACGTAAAATACAGTGGACCTAGCCGCCGCCCAGGTCACACTGAACACTAAAATACAGTACCTAGTTACACTACGGCGAAGTTATACTACGGCGAGCTCTTCCCCCCAAAAGAGGCAAAAATCCTACAGAAAAATCCAGAACAGAGAGGGAAAAAAAAAGCGAGTGGAACGGCATTCAGGGCTCGATTTGGATCCTTAGTATTGGCTCTTACCCCACAACTCTAAGTAGTTTATGTTCCATCCCAGCTCGCAGGCGGCCAGGGCTCTCAAACAGTATTCAGGGGGAGGGAACTGGAGGGGGGCCCGTCATTTTTAGCCTAAACATCTCTTGTTTTTTTTTTACCTCGAGCTTCAAGAGAGTTTACTCGGCTTCGGATTTCGATGGCTAGAGGAAACGAATCGGAAAAGGTTTGTTGCCAGAACAAACGCCGACTCCCGAATCGAATCCCCACAGAAACGACGTGACCAGGCTAGGCCAGGCGTAACATTCTGTCTCCGTATTTCGCATAGCTACGCGATTGAAGGGACACAGAAGAAACTAAAAATCGACTTGGTAAGCCCATATCTCTCGCCACGCCCACCCCTCTCGATTTCGGGGCGTCTTGAGATACGGAGTGCTTAAAGCCCCTAGCAGGAAAGGAGCGACCGGTCAAGAGACTGTTTCCTTTTTTCTTGCGCTTTTAGGAAAAGAGATGGAGCTCTTTGGATCTTTAGCGCCACGGGCAAGTAGTGGCCCCCGATGCTATTTTCAGAGTACTCCGTAAATCTTCAACGTACAAGTATTACGATGAATATAATAGGGGGTGGTTCGAGTGGAGGTTCTCTGAAAACACCTAAAATTATTAGGGATGAATGTCGCAAGGGGATTAGGCTAGACACACACCCCCCTTTCCCGCCCATACGTCATAGTGTCTGTCCAATGATTTGCGCCCCACTTCCGTAGTGAACCAGCAAGGCGGGATAATCTCCAAAATGGTGAGCAAGGGTGCAGATTGCAGATGTACGGAGTAGTTTACTCTAGATCAACCGAGAAGCCAGACAGACCGTACTCTGCATGCAGATGCCCTCCTTTCTGTGTGCTTTTTTTTGGTAGACATGCATGGTGTCATTCAACCGGTTTAAGGGGGGAATTGTTCGCTGGGCCCATCTCTTTTGGCAGCAGGCTTTGTAAATGTGACGAAACATAAAAGCAGCCCCCAAATCTAGACCACGTGGGACTTGTAAGAGGAGAAGAAATTGTCCAAATTGCCGAGTGGAATCAGAGAGCATGAAGGGTGTTGGCCGGCACTACACCTACCGAGACTGGCAATCGCTTTCCCTTTCTCATACCATCTCATCACACCGGTTCCAAGATTCACACAGGTAAAAAGGGTGCACCGGACAACATAGAGGCGGACGAAGGGGGCTGCAGGAAGCCAAGACATCGTCAACCACAGAATCTGTGCCTGTCATCGTGTGGAGGTGCGCTGTTCTGCGTTGATCATCAACGGATTGACGGTGGACAGGTTGCAACACCGTTCAACCCCTCCAATATCGCGTGAAGACGATGATTGGGCAAATCAAGTCTCGGAGAGGGAAAATCCCCGGGTTCGAATGCATACAATCTTCACGGCGTCATATTTCATATTTTTCACAGGGCGAGCTTGCTGCGGCTCTGCGAAGATCAGGTATCCCTCTCCCAAATCCTAAACGACTTGCGCTCGCTTCCCATGGCCTTTTCCGCAAAGGAGGAGTGGGCCGGTTACATGCGAACCTCGTCTACCACAGCTGAGACGCGACAAGATGGGTGGAAAAAAAGAAAGAACATCAGTCTTTCCCCCTAGATGCACAATATTGTGTTGCCCAGTTGATTCTTTTCTTTTTTTCTTCTCGTTTCCCCTCCCCCTACCGCCCTCGCCATTCGGCATCTTCTTGTTCCATCCTTTACCCGTGAGTAGTCTGGCGGTGAAGGTCCTCGCCCTGGACTGTGACGATGCTACCATCATTCGTGGGGAACATGGAAGGGGGAAGATGTCGTGGCCATGACAGGGGCCAATTACCTACAAGTACCCGGCGGCTAGTGGATCTGCAAGCTAGACCTGTCGGCGAGCGCCGATTGCTCATCGAGTTGCTCCGATTATGTTGCCATCAAAGCCCAATTAGCATGGTTATTACAAGGATATGGTGGTGCCAGGCGGTCATTCGTAAAGAGTGCCGGGGGCTCAAGCATTCGGTCACCTGGCTCTTCATTGCGCCAATCGACGGTTCTGCATGCGGTGGAAGCTCCTAATATATCTCGATAGGTGGAAATAAAGCCCGACCGCTATTTAGTTTGGTGCAACCTATCATTGGCATACGTAAGACTCTTCCAACAAGTCTGGGCGCCAGGGTGGGCTGTGAGCTACACCGCATGTCCATCATACGGAGTATCTCCTCCCCCGTTAGGGGGGAGAAAGTCGACCTGAAGTTTGACCTGGGGGGATAAGAAACTCTGACGAAAGGTCTTGGCAGACCTGCCGCCTGTGCAATCCAATGTCAGTGCTCGGCATCGAAATGCATCCCAAGGTACGTTGTCCGTGGATATGGGGTAAAGGCAGAAGCACGTAATGGCAGAAGAGCCATGCACACTGCCTGTAAGACATGCATCAAGTTGCATGGCCATCGACCCTTGAAGAAAAGCTTGCCAGCAAGGTGATGTGAAAACGTGTGCATTGGGACGCAACTAGCAAGGCACAGAGCTACACTCTTTGGTTTGGGGTGGGAAAGATGTCTGGAGGGGTGGGGTATCGTCCAACCGGTGTGCACAATCAATTGGGGGCTACGATACAACCGTCGGGAGATATTTTCGAAACCTCACGGCCAGGTTTTCTCTGTCGGGCCACCGGTCAAAACAGACGGTTTTTCGCGTCGTGGAGTCATTCGGACAATTCAGATATTGTTTCGTGGGGACGGTCCACGACCACGCCATGAGGGGAAGTCGGTCTGCCATGTTTCGAAGCAGGCGGTGAGATGAAGAGGGGGGTGTGGTTGACAATCTGTCCGCAGCCCCTGAGAAGAGAGAATGGTTGAAGAGTGACAAAAAGGCGGTGTTGAGGGGCGGCTCGTACTTGTGCACATTGAAGGAGCAAAAACGATAGGGCAAGAAGGATAAGAGGGGGTTAAGCAAAGATACTGACCATCGATTGGTCTGCACCTGGATTTGCGACCTCATGGTCAGTCAACTTGGATGGGGAGCTTTCAGAGGGGACGGGTGGTACGGGCATACGAATCACTGGCTCATTATTACAGCGGTCAAACATCGGTATCACCACCGCTTGTTACCACTTTCTCCGTATTATTACCACTCCAGGTAAGGGAAATGTTCACAATGGTTAGGCTCCACACTGCGCTACTTGCACTCGTTTGGCACATACCTTCGTAAGCACACTAAAACAATCGCAAATACTACTCCGTAAACTAAGTTTAGAGGTGCTAAATACGGAGTATAAACAATGCCCTCTGGAGCGGGTTTCCACCTGGGTCCCGACCACCTGGATGCAACTGTTGGACTGCCAGGAGTTGAGAAACCTGGGCGCCTAATAAAGGCCTCAGCATTAGCGTGCAACACGCTGTACGGAGTACAGCTTTTTGCACGTAATCTGTCACCGACCCCTGGCTCTTAACTGTCTAATGCTTGTACCTTGAAGTCTTAGCCAGCCCAGTAAACCACAATACGGAGTACAGAGGACAGAATAGAAAGGCTCTTTATACGGTGTACGGAGTAAACTAGAAGAGAAAAGAAGAGAAATCGCACGCCCCCGAAAAAGCCAGAAAGCGAGAGTTGCCAAGTGGTGATTGGTGGATGAATGTGACGTCGATGGACTTCGGCTCCATCCACTCACATGGAGAGGATCGACAGGTGCCCTTGTCAGAGATAGCCTATCCCCGACCGCAGAAGAAAGTTTAAAGCGGCGCTACTTTTTTCCAAAACAGCAGCGAAAGAAGAAAGAAAACCCAATTCCGGACAAGGGAGAATAACGGACAGGGGCTAGAGGGGGAAGTTGCAGGGGGGAGGGGTGTGCATCGAACCAAAGAAGAAGAAGGATGTTGTGGAAAGGAGTGCTACGGAGCACTGAGTACGGAGTAATAAAGAGTTTGCTGGCTGTTCGGGAATGCGAGAAAAAAAAAAGGTCACGCGGGTCTAAATTCCACGAGCCTTCTCTTCGTCCCCTCTTCGGAAACATCCCTCTATCGGCCCCCTTCTCTTCTCTCTTCCTAAACTGTTGCCTAATTCCACAGTTCAACAAAAAAAACGTCTGGAGTATTAGTTCCACAATGCCAATATTTCTACAAGTACACCGTACCCCCCGAGCTGCAATTGGCAAGAGTGAGCGAACTGGGCAACACACTTCAGCAACAGCAACGGGGGCCCAAGTAGTAATAGAACATTCTCGTATTGGAAATGCCCCAATGAGGCACATTCCTTGATGCCGAATCCCACCCTGCACCCAACATTGGCCGAACATGGGGGTTTGATGAGCACCGATAAGTTAAGAGTGAGTGTAAACTATAGATAAGCGCCTATCTGGCTTTATCCAGCTCCTACTCCGTAAATCGAGCAATACTCCTCCTTTCTGTGTTCGCCAGCATCTGATGAAATGGCGAGAGTCCTAGACGACCAGATCCGTTAGGTAGTCTCCACCCACCAGTCGCGCATTGCTCTGACAAGAGATACTCTCCTGAAGACTCTCCCAGAAGAGAAATTCCTTTCTTTCGTGTAGCCAACATAATTCAACTCTTCGTTTTGGTCTAGGAAGTGAGTGAGTCAAGAGTCCGGGGTGGGTGAGCCCGATCGAGCAAATATGACAAAGAGGAGGACCCCACGAGATGCCAAGATCTAGCACCTTCCGTGTTCCCTTTTCTTTTGCTGGCCTGGTTGAATTAAATGTGGAAAGTTAAAAAGGGTCTTTGTCTTTCGATTCCTACTGTGTATTCCACCCTCTCCCCCCCCCACGTCTCGGTTTCAAATACACGAAGCGGACGGGACCCTCTTTCAAAGGGGTCAATTAAAATTGAATACTGAGAAGGAAAAAAAACTGCTTGATTTCTTCTTCCAGCTTGAAATACAAGTACTTGTACGTGTATGACGATTGTCCGGGTGCTGTTGCCGATTCTCCCGAGCCAAGACCAACCCCCCGTTCACTTTTCTCTCAACTGTGTCACAAGAATCTCACACTTGACGACGCAATGGATGATCTAGAGAGACAATAGTGTCGTAGAGTCCTACAGTCTATCAAATCATGCCACACACAGAAGGCAAGAGAGACTTTGCGATGAAGGTCGCCAAAAGGATAATCAAGGAATGAACGAACCATTATGATATAAACTGTTGGCTCTAAACTCACTGCCGAGCCTAAGGCCTGATAAATTTTTCTGAGACAATGCCCAAACCCGCTGCACAGACCAGGAAACCTACTGTCCAGGAGGAGGCCTTGTGTTTACTTTGGGCATTAACTTATGCTAGCAAGCTAGTTTGTGAAGGATACGAGAATAGCAAGGCGGGCGTGAAGAAGACTTCGTATTCTGGCTCCCCCCATGCAATGCTCTTGGCACGGCAGTTTATCAGTCCCTTTGGGAATTTATCTTCTTCCCCCAGTCTTATGGCCCATCGAACTAGTCATCCCACTCTGTCGTCAATCCCGCATGATCGGATTCCCGCCGCCTATAGCGGCAAGAACACGGATAACAAGCGCTATTGGCTGGCCCTCTTCCCTTTTGAATGGCTAGTTCCGGCATAGATATCTGCGTCCCTTTCTCTCGTCATTAGTCATTAGGTCAGACTTTGGAATCCGCGGGTGCAATCACTTTGGAATAACTGCGGGATACCGTGCATATTGGGTGCGGGAGCTCCTGCCACTCACCTCTTGCCAAGTGGTGTATTGTCCAACATCCCGATTCTCCCGTCTTGGTGATTTCGATCTGAAGATGTCCGATTGCATCATGACGTGCTTTCGCCTACCCCGAACTTCTCGCATTTTGATAATGGCCTGATGGTGCGCGTATGCCCAAAGGGTTCTGGCGGTCCAAGTGCCTTCTTCCAGAGTTTTCTGCTCCAGTATGCAGTGAACGGAGCGCCTTCCCTCTAGGAAACATCCCTCACGCTTCCTGCAGTTTTGAGAATTTCCGTTACAAACTCTTCTTCATTCGCTCCTTCCTCGTTATTTTGCTAATACCCATGTTCTAGCGCATGTGCGGATAGGTCCGCTGCACATTGACCCCCTATTCTGGTTAGGCACTCTCCCCACCGTTGCAGTTGATGAGGGGCGATAATGCAGAATGAGCAACATCAGGTTCCACGTATCAATGGGTTTTTACAACTATCTTCAAGATAGCTTGCCCCTACATTTGTGGTCTGGGGGGGGGGGGGGGGGAGGGCTTCAAAGAACCTCTCCGAATGCATTTACCTCTCCATTTCCTGGGTCGTGACCTTCTACATTACATGTTCCAATCGGAACTCCATCCCGTCACCGGAGTATCCTTTGATATTAGCAACCGTTCTCTGCTGATCTGCAGCTATGTGCAATGTGGCCATTACGGAATGCTTGTGTTTTGCCTTTCAACCAGCATGCACGGCAATCCTTCCCCTCTTCTTTCTTTGAGACACGGACGGTTGCTAATGAGAGATGCGTGTAAGTTTACCGTTGGGGATGAAAAACCTCCAAGCTGCAAGCATGCGAGGGGAAGATGGACAGCTCGAGCCACTTCAGTTTCCAGCCATTGCAGTTCTTGGCCAAGTCTATTTCGCCGATGGCCAACTGATTCCTCGCTGCCTTGACTTCGAGTACTTGAACACAACACCTCAATTCGACTACTCTAATATCTACATGCTCGGTTGCGTTGGAGGAACGGCACCAAGAAGACATGTAGGGCTCATGCTCAGATCCCCATGTCTTCTAGCCCGTCCCCTCCTTCCACCTACTGCCCATTGGGGGGCCGGGCCGGGCAGAATGGGACAACCCCGCGAATTCGAGGGCTGCGGATTCTGGTCGCGCCATCGGTGGACAGGGCGGGCAAACTTGGTACCCTCATTGGCGGACTACCACTCCGTGCAAAAGGAGGGGATGAAGACACACGGTAGATTGCACGGTTGTTCGTCCTGCGCGATGGTAGGATACATGTTTATGGTGGGTTATATTACATATGTGGCAATCTTTCAGTGCATGTACAGGTACGCTGACACTTGGCTCGTAGGAGACGCGGGTGAGCAGTAGCAACCCATATCCCAAAACTAACACGTCGCAAGTCGGTAGTAGAATCATGTCATGATTTTGCTCCTATGGCACAAGTGACCGGAATGATCAGCTAGTCAGGCCCAATCCGGCATCTTTTGTTGAGAATGTTGAGACAAATCCGGCCCATTGCTCATACACGGCCACCTAAAAACCGATGACACTGACATGTCGGAAAAGTCGGCCAATCTAACATGCAAAAGGGCAAACTAATATGGCAACTACGGCAGAGGCGCGAAAGTTGGGAACCATGAATTATAAATTGTAAACTACCTCTGCCAGCATCCGGTCCTAAATTCTTCGGGTGAGGGGTTGCGGTTGTGGCGTTATCTGATGAAACGGTATCGATATCGAATACCACCCCAAGACTGGACCAGCATACCAATTGGCGAATGACTTTTTTGAAGTATGCCACAGGGCTAAGGAATTGGGGCCCCCGCTGTTTTTCTGCTTCCCTCCCTAAGCCGTGGCAGAATCCTGGTTACGCAAAAGGGCTCACATCGGGAGACGGGCTGTTCAACAGGGTGTGTGGTTGTGGATGGCCTGATTCGAGGACAATCCCTGAGGAAGATCTGGGGAGAGAAGGCAGGAAGAGGTTCGGCTCGAGCGGTTTTGAAAGAGATTGGACGGGCTTCCGTGGTTCAATTTACCCCAGTCTTGTCTTTTCCCCAGACTTCTTTTCTCGGGTAAAGAATGCATGGGCCCCCTGCTGCACATCATTCTGCATGCTAAAGATGCAAAGAAGGGGCAGAATAAAAGGAAAGAAAGGAAATTTGAAGCGACGGGCTGCTACACTCAAAACAACCTAGGCTAACTTACCGATCCCTACTCCGTACATCACCATATTCGGCTGGCAAGTCCGGAAACGTCGGGTGTTGGTTAGGATCGGGGGCGTTCAGGGTGCTTTTAGTTGGCGCTACGAGTGTTGGTCTTTCGAAAACAGTTACAGTGGTCGACATGGACAGACTTCCTGACGCCCTCGCATGCATTACTCCGTACCACTACCAAGACCCACCCGCCAGTAAAGTTCCTGTGCCTCTGAACACTGGGAGGTTGCAAGGCAAAGAGGGGAAGAAGGACGACGGCGTACTCATCTTAGCGATAGGTGTGAACCCCTCGTTCGAATGATGTGGAGGAGGTTAGGTAAGGTAGTATGCATGGTAGATGATGGCAGTTGCGTACATGGATGCTATGAAGTGATATTGAACACACAATTGCGCGTTTTGGACCGAAGGTATTCAGTACTATCTTCGGACGGATTGGTTGCAACAGAGGCTAAAAAAGAGCAAAAACGACAGGAAACGGCCAATGTCAGATGACCCTTCGGTCCTCGGGGACCTGGATCGACTCATTTTGATATTGTCATGTCTGTCAAGAAAGTCGAACTCACCCACTCCGATGTGGGGCAAATCGAGAACTAGGGCTTTACTCCGGAGTTGCAATATCATGAAATGCCTGATGTCTATGTCCTTGAAAGCACCGTACTGTGCGAGGAAACTAGTTGTCTGTACCCATTACCTGGACGGATGGTGTGCTCGGTGGAAGGTGGAGATGCTCTTTACCGTGAACATACCCTTCTTTGGTTGAGACGGAGGGCTCGGAGAGCCCAAGTTGTCTGTTCGCCTAGTGTAGGCGTACAACTCCATTGTAGTATCATTTTGAGATTTTCCGTGGAGCGTTGAATTCCCAACCGTCCTTCCTATGGAGGACAAAAGGAGAAGGAGCCAACGGGCTAAACAATTCAGGGCCGATGTTGGAAGGAACTCCCCACGTCCTGGTCGAGACTTCCCTGTCAATTTTCCCGTCATTTTCCTCGCCATTTTCCTCGCCATTTTCCTCGACATTTTCCCTGTTTTGATTTCTGTGCTGTGAATTTTTGTGCAAAAATAAATCCTGCTTTTTTTCTGTCTCCCAGTCCTTTGTTCTTTTGGTTCGAAAGCTTCCTTTCGCACGCAAGTACAACAAGTACAGGCACTGGGCTGATGATTGATTTTCACACGATGATTGCAAAGTACATTCACTCCCCGACCTTCCCTGTCCATGGGCCTTTGCTAACTGCTGTTCTAGAATCATTCTGCCACCCCCTCTCTTCTTTTGGCATTCGACTTATGTACGCCGTAGAGCCTTCTCCACAATCGGACCAAACTCGATATGTGGAAGGCCAGGTGAACTGTTTAAGCACAAGCTCACGGAAGAGCTTCTCACTAAAAAAGGGCAAAGAGTAAAAGAGGTGTTCCCGACTGAACATCGGAGCCGAGCGAGGGCCGGTAGATGCTGGCATTGACAGGTTCGTCTTAGGCTTACTCGACGCATCGTGCATGGCCTGTCCAACAACGCTCTCGTAGATCATTTTTCCCCTTGATTCATATGATGGTTGCCTGTCCCTGTCAGTATTGCTGTGCTTTGCAGCAAGACAACCTACTCGGTCTGGAGAACAAACCGAGTGACGAGTGGGAAGTGAAGCAACTTCCCTCGGCCGGTGGTTTGTTGATTTGGTGCTACTGCAGCATGTATTGCAAGTCTTCTCTTTGACACTTTTCCAGCGCGAGTTTCGAGTCAAAAGCCAACTAAGCGAGGGGCTACGATGCGCCAACCTTTTACATGTTTATAGGTCCAGTGAGCAGCCCCTCCTGCGCGCGCTGTCTCACAACTCATCCTCTTTCTCCCCGAATAAAAGAATAGGAGGGTGGCTTACAGCCGAAGTCTTGCAGCTTGTCTTGCGGCCGTATCCCCATCCTTCGCCTCCTTTCCCCCCTTATCGTTTTGCCTAATCCTGCAATACATCAGATGATACCATGAGCCCCATGGGATCCCCCTCAGAACGAGAGACTACTTCACCCCGAAGTCACGGTTTTTTGGCCAAACAATTTCTGAGCTTGGGATGTCTAGACCTAATTGGAAAACAGATGCCCACGCGCAGATGGAGGCAAACATCGCCTTGGGTGCATGGGGCGCGCAACCGAACACCTCAGCGCCCGCACCTTCATGCACTCGGTCAGCCCTGTCATAGAAGAAAAGAGCCCACCGCTACGTCACATAATACTGGGTACGAACAGGGGCAGTCTCTCCGGTCGGCTCCTAACCTTGACAATTTTCAGCGAGCCAACTACCCGGTTTTGGAGGCATGCGGGACGACTAAAGCATAGTCTGCATATTGGCCTCTGCAGGCTGACGCATACATGAAAATTGATCGAGACTCGAGACCTGACAAGAAATTCCCTTTTGTTTGGTAGGGAGGCATTGCCATTAGGAGCTTCGAAAAATTATGACCCATTGGGGGGCTCTATGTATTACACTAAGCGATTGCTTGCCAGTTTTCTTTCCAAGTTGACAATGGAGTCGGGAACAGGTCCGCTTGTTGTGGCACTTGTGCGTCGAGATGCCTTTGATCGACATTCTTTCTCGGTCAAACTCGGAATGTCTTTTCATACACGCAAAAGGGCATTGGCTGGCATGCTAGATGATGGGGCTGGGAATGCCACATCAACTTTTATCATTTGTCTGCCGAGAAGCGGAAAGCTCTATCGCATATCACCAGGCCTTTATATCGAATGACACGGGATCATGGTGACTTTTTTGTCTCCCCTAACCTCGTGCTTCCAAACAGCAAGTCTCACAATGACAACGCATCCGATTTTCTGTCTTTTATCTGCTATCAAAACAATCGACCATTAACGGACCATGGCCTGGGCGATCCGTCCAAGGATGTACAAGGAGGCCTTTCTTAGTGTCCGAATTTGCAAATATTTCCAACAGTGTGGCGAATGTTGCGTGACGGGTCACAGGCAGAAGACTTATTGAAACCACCCCCATTCACATCGTAGCACTGAGCATTTTTTTTTCTCGTATCAATACCAACGGCAGAATACCTGGACGTATTCATACCATCAAGCTTGCATTGATGAGGGTGTGGAGTGGTTGAAATGGAAGGTAGGTCAGCCTCGCGTTTGGTTATCCTTTTTCAACTTGACGAGTCACTTGTATCTTTTCTATTTTACCCAAAAGGCCCATCGTTGGAGAGAGAAACGAGCAAGACATTGAACGAACATGCATTTCCTTGCCGCCACCCCACATCCATCACAGTGCTCTTCTTGGGACATGCATGATCCAAGGGAAAGGGTGGGTGGTTGAGTGGGAACTTGTAAGTTTGGTCTTGAAGCGCGACCAGCGACAAAGAGAATGGTCAGCTCGCCTTGGCTCCCCAAACTTATCGTATACCATGCTCCTGCGAAGAGAAGGAGAATGCATAATGTCCCTCTCTAATTTGACAACTTGAGACTCGTGCAAATTCGTCAATGATTCAAATAATGGAGAGCCCAGCCCTCATAGTGAGCTCACAGTGAGCTCACAATCTCCTGCTCAGAAGGTTGAAAGTGCACGGGAACAGGACCGGATTCTGGGAGATGGGAAATACCAATTTTCGGTTCCAGTGTCGGCATCTTATTAGCCAGTTAGGCATGCAAGATGCCCATCTGAGACACGCAACTGACCCTGGAGGAAGGATTTACCAGGGAAACAAGGAATCATGGAGTATAAACCTGCAGAATCGTGTCGAGATAGCTGGCGGTCATGGGTCCAGGTGGAGATGACACATCGAGTCCCAGCCCCCAATACTCTCTCATGTTTACTGGAGCGGACTGTGCAGAGACCATCATCACCTGAACGCCCAGGAGCTATGGTTGCTGGCCCACTACCACCACGTTTTCAAAATACCGAATATGGACGTAAACTCATCCTCAAGTATTCATTTATGTACATGGGGAATATATAGAGCGACCGGGTAGCGAGAGAATACTCGCCAAAAGAATGGAGGAGTAAACGCCGAGAGGGGAAACAGAAAGGTAACGAATGAGGAATGATGTGCAGAGCTAACAATCAATCAAAGGAAGAAATCAAAGACCCCTAAATTGATTCACCCCCTCCTCCTAGAAGCTTTGGTCTATTCAACCAACCGTTCTTAGGAAATGGAGGGAAAGGGGGGATATCAGCTTTCCAAAGAGAATAGAGTGGTAGGGAATGTGGGTGGGACAAGAGAGGAACGTGGTGAAGAGCGATTGGTAACTTGCGTCCCTGCTGACAAGGGAGCTTCAAAATACAACCCACACGTGCGCCTTATCCCACCAAGCCTCGCAAAGCCGCTCTCATCCTTGGTAATTCGGGTGTATGGAGTCGAGCGAAGCAGAATTGAGTGAGGGATGTAAAGTCCTAATGCGGTTTGGTCCTGGGAGAAAGGGGGGTAGGTGGCCTTGGAAAGAGGGGTATTCAACACGATATTATTTGGATAGCAGGATATCCAGGCGCAGAGGCAGAGCTGGGGATTCAGAATGGCGGCAATGGGAAATGGACACGAGTCGACTGCGAGGCCCAAGTTGCGCGCATGGTTCGGCTAACGTCGATTCTCGTCATCACCGAGAAAGGCAAGCCCAAGCAGTGAACGATGCGTCCCCCCTCTTCCCCCAGGAAGAAAACCGTCTTAACTCCATCGTGCATGGCCAGCCAGCCCATACTCCATATGCATTCCTTCGTATGCTCGCCTATTTCTCATCGAACCCTTTAGGATCCTTTATGCTTCAAATACGGAGTACAGGTTGAGGCATCCAATGCACATACCACCACCAATTTCGGCTCTTACCCACAGCGTGTATCGAAATAAACTACACCCTTTCTTGCCAAACGCCCCCCTCCAACATGATTCTTATTACTGCGTTCTGCGTACTGGGATGTCACTACGGAGTACTTTGCACGGAACGGGATAATCCATAGGGTTACATGGCGTGGGTTTAGGGGGGGGGAACGGGGCGTGCCAGCCAAACCCCTGCTTGTGGGGAGCGAAGAAGATGCCACTTCATGCCGAGGGGAGAAAAATTACAGAAGAGACGAAGGCGAATACGAAATATGGGATTTCAGTAAATGATAGAGAGGGATTATGCGAGACTCTTACTGACGGCTTTTTTTGCCTCCTGAGTCTTGATTGTAGTCGGTATGAGGTCAACATCCTTTGTCTGCTGCGTGGTTGGCGTTTCTTTTTTTTTGTTCTTTTGGGTTGCCCTCGGGGCTCTCATCTCATTGGGAATGTAGTCGCGTGGCCAACTTTTCCATGGAGAAAAGAGGAGGTGAGGTGCTAGGAAGTACAGTTGAAAAATTCGAATAGAATATGTTCTTGTATTATATTGAAACGTCTAGATCGGGAAAACCAAAGTGAAAGAACCAAGTCCATCTATTGTATATTGTATACACGTATCCGTTACGTGACCAAAACAGCCAAAAGTAAAGAGAAGCAAAAATGGAAAGTTCAAGTCCACTCATGCAAAGACTCGCTGAACCGCTCCCCAAGAGCATCAATAACAGCCTTGCTATCCGGTGGCCCATCGAGCCTACCGTTAATACCTCCAGGCGACGACGAAGAATACAAAGATAAAGGCGAGGTCCGTCTCGAAGGCGAATTCCCGCGCGACGAAAAACACGAACTGAAACCGCTGCGGCCGCTTTCGGATTGTACGTCTCTGCCTGTGCGGACTCTTCTGGTTGCGGGATCCGGGGTGAGGAGTGTTGCGTCGAGGAGGTCTCTCCATCTTGAAATGTAGATTCCTGGTCCTCCGGCTGGAGATGGTGATTTTCTCGATGGCGAGGGGGGTGGTGGCGGGTGTCGGTGGCGGATTTGTTCTATCGAGGTTACGGAGCGAGTGTGGAGGTGGTTTATGTATGCGTCGTGGGCGTCTAGGATTGGGAGGATGGATTGTTGGGTTTCGGGGGAGAGGGAGGAGAAGTTTGACTGCAGGGTTGTGAAGATTCCTATTTGGTTTGACGAGTTTGAGAGCTGTGTCGTGGGCTTGTGGTTGAATTCTTTGGCGACGGTTTTGGCGTATTGCCTGAAGCGGCTGGCGATTTCGGGACATTTGCTTACGACATGGTGCCACCATCTGTGTACGGACCCTTTATGACGTTGTAGGAGGTCGACAAAGTCTGTGACTGTTGGGAGAAGCTCGTCGTCGAGGTCGTCTTCGGTGGCGGTGCTGGATCCTTTGGCGGTTTTCTTCGCCTTGGGCTTCCTTTTGGGCGTGCTAGTCTTGATGAAATCGTCTATAAAGGCCTGAGCGGCTGAGAGGTGAATGGTCAGGTCAACGCGGGAGTGAAGTTCACGAATCATGCTGTCGTAGTTGGCCACCACATCACGGATGGCTTGAGTAAGAAGGTCAGGCGTGTTGTGGCAGAGCACCGTGGTAATCTCGTCCCTGTCTCGAACGGCCAGGAGGGCGGCGAGGTATCGCAGGTACTCCTCGTGGTCGGCTTCGTCGAGCGATATCGTCTCGGGCGAGAAGGACGGATCTTGTCGTGCCAGGATGGCCTCAACGATGGAGATGGACTCGTTGATGCTCATCTCACGCGCCGCGGCGTGTGCCTCGGCAGGTTCCTCGAGGACATACTGCTTGATGACTTCGAGGCGTTCTGGAACCGACCCTGCCGGTAGCTTCTCTATCTTTTCAACCGTTTTCTTGAACTCTGCGCTGTCCCATGCCAGGACGGCGGAGATGATTCTCTGCAGCAGATTCATGCCCTCGTCCGGATTTTTGGTGAATCCGGCCCAGTTGGAGAGAGACGTGAAGCTGATCTTGGCGAGGAGCAGTTTGGTGAGGGCACTAATCATGCTTGCTGCGTTGCCTAGTTTGAAAGCATGGCGAATGGCAATGTAGGGAACCAGCCTATGGACATCCGCAACAAGCTTACGCAGGTATGGGCCCGATGGCGCGGTCACAAAGACGTGATGGAGAAAGCTGGCGAGTCTAAATCGGACAAGATGGCACAAACACAGATATGCCTGCTGTTAGATTACCTAGGTCTCCTTTTTCCTCTCGTCCAATATCAAAGGCAGAAGGGAGGACTGACTGAATAGTGGTGTACTCGGAGGCTTTCTTCACAGTCTCGGAGAGCTCCTCGATTTCCTGCGTCACCGCCATGTGGTCAAAAATTTGATCAATAAGATCCTCGTAGACCAATCCCTGCAGAAAGCGATTCCAACCGTCTTCTAGAGGTGCATCTTCTGCTTTCTTTGACGCATCCTCAACAATGGGCGAGCATCCCGTGAGCAACCCACGGTCCACTGCCTCGATGCACGCCGCAAGAGCGGTAGCAAGGGTCCTCCTCGTGCCAATAGCGCCCTTGTCATAGCTTTCTGACAGGTTTGAACAGGCTAGTGCGTCTATGAGGCCCTGCACCCGCACATTCCAAAACTCGGGAGGGAGGTCGCTGATGCCCGGGAATGGTAGCACGATGCGAGACAGGAACACCTGAAGGGCGGGACATGACAGGGAGGCTTGGGAATTGGCGTCGTCGGATCCTACGCCAGACGAGAAGGGAGGACCGAAATTCAGGATTGTGGAAGATAGTTTAAAGGAAGAGATCTCAGCATAGGCCTCGTGGTGGATGAGGATGTCCAATAGGGCATATAGCTGGGACGCCGACAGTTCAAGGGCCGAAGGCGCCCGGCTTGGCGACGGTGGAGCCATGTTGGACGTGTCTGTGTGGTGTCCCGGGGACTCGTACCTTGCAGTCGAGATTCCCCGGAATATGATAGCTCGATGAGGGGAATAGGCGTCTATCGAGGGCCGCGTATCTTGTGAGATTGTCACAGGAGTGGTGATGCTAGAGGTGTATCAAGAACGCCGCCTTGTGAACGAACTTGGTTGGAAGAGGAAATGTAGCAAGGAATAAGTCAAAAAATCTAATATAGAAAAAAAAAGACTCGTCATGTCAAGTATGGGGGACAAAGGAAGAAAGACGAGGCAAACACGTGGCTGTCGAGAGACACCGTCTCGGAATGATCAAACTATTGTGCAAGGGGGGGCACAAGACGGGATGGCAGTGGACTTGACGATACACGGCCAGCCAGAAATGAAAATGAAGTTGCATACGGAGTATAGAGCGAATGATAACCCCCCCTGTCATATGTGTTTAAAAAAATATCGATTTGTTGTGTTCTTGTCTGTCGCAGAGACTATTCGATTCGATGCTGACGAGAGATGCGTGGGGATGCGTGCGTGGCGCATAGTAGGTGGCGAACGAAGCTCCAAGCCAATCATGTGCTAAGGAGGGGGGCTTGATATCCACTGTAAATGCATCTAGTTATTAGTTGTGACGCTATCACCCCGGAGCACTTGGGGCATTTGGGGCATTTGGGGCATTTGGGTGGCTGGCCAGGCCCTGAGCCGCCATTCGGAATTAGCGCACAAGCTTAAGCTTTGGAGGGGCTTTGTTTGGTGAGGCTCAGACCACCTCTTGAATAATACCGTTTTTGGATACCGTTTTGGCATATTACCGCTTCTCCCATTTCACCCTCTTCCATCCGCCTCTCCCCCCAGCCCCATCTCTCCTCCTCCTCTCTCATTCGCATCATAATTGTCTATATCTGATCGCCTCCTCCCTTCCCATTGGCTCCGTAAATTTGAATCAGCTGTACAGGCTATACCCCGCCACACGCCATACGAGGCTGCAAGAAAACTATGGCGTCCATCAACGATCTTGCTGCGGCGGCAATCGCCACTTCGGATACCACGGCCGCGCCCGCAGCTACCCGAGGGGCTTTGATTGTCCTCGAGGGCCTTGACAGGAGTGGAAAGACCACCCAAGTCAAACTCTTGGAGCAGAGGTTTGTAGAGCTCGGGCGCAAGGTCAAGGTAATGAGGTTTCCGGGTGAGTGCTCTCATAGTGTGTAGCGAAATAGAGATGTCGCCATTGGAGGTAATTCAGTCCTCGCGTAGAGACCGACCTGGATGAGGAAATTGGGCGTTATACGTACACAGAAACGCATTTGCCGTATCCGTGTGATATGCGGGATCGGAATCTCCGCAGTTGAAGCTGACACACCTCTTGCGCCGCCCTTAGATCGGACGACCCCTGTCGGGAGAATGATCGACGACTACCTCAAGAGCTCCGTGAATATGGATGACCATACCATTCACCTATTGTTCAGCGCAAACCGCTGGGAGGCCGCGTATGTACATGTCCAGTAGCCACCATATTCCCTTCGCAGGTACCTTGACATGGATTCATGTGTTGTCCTAATCCCTAACCCCCTTTTTTTTCTTCGCGGAAACAGGGCCACGATAACATCGCTCCTTGCATCTGGTACTACTATCCTATGCGATCGGTATTACCACAGCGGAATTGTCTATTCTGCAGCAAAGCAAGCCCCCGGCCTAACCCTCCACTGGGCCCGTGCCCCTGAAGTTGGCCTACCCCGACCCGACATGGTCCTGTTTCTCGATCTTACAGAAGAGCAAGCCCGTGAACGCGGTGGATGGGGAGCCGAGATATACGAAAAGGCCGAAACCCAACGACGGGTGCGCGAACTCTTTTGGAGCCTGTCCATGGGTACACTCGGCACAGGCGATGGTCCGCAATTAACGCAGGAGAATCCCAAACCTACGTCGGATTTCAAACCATTCCGACAAGAGGAGGAGGACCTAGTGCTGGTCGATGCCAGTCCATCTGTTGAAGCCGTGGCAGAGGAAATTTGGGGCAAGGTGAAGGCGAGGGTCGAAGCTGTTGAGAGGGGCGAGGTCGGAAGAGTTGTGCGGACGGTGTCATAGCTGGCATATACTGTGTTTTCAGACAGGGTGCCTATAAAGTAATATGCTTCTGCCTTTTGAGAAACAAATGTTTGAAGGAGGGCATTCATTCCTCCAGAGGTGACGTAGATCACAACACAGAAGAAAAAAAAAAACGCGACAGGCTTTCGGTGGCGACAAACTTCTCCATGTGGCCGTTTATTCCCACTCTATTCTTTTCCATATCTCGTTAAAAAAGGGAGGGTTACATCAATGTGTTTTACAATACGGGATTCGAGTTTGACAACGTCCCTCGTCAACCCGCCATCGGTTGTGGCTTTTGTACAATTTCCCGCATCACTTCCCTCGATCTCGCATTCTCTTCGAAGCTGGCCTTGATGAGGTCTACGACTTCGGTGGCCGAAAAGTAGAGGCTTAGCTCGCTCTCGAACCACAGATAGCGCACCTCGTTCAGGTTGGACTGTAGCACCTCGGAGAGGTATTGGAGCCGGAGCCACGATGCTGCGTATTGCGCCGTCATCGGGACCTCCTCCTGCCCCTTATCCCCGCCCGAGACACGGCTGGGGAGGAAAATGTCATCGAGCTCTCCAGCTTTTGAAATCAACTGCGCAACTTTGAATGCCTCGTCTTGGCTAATGGATGCCATGTCCACGACATCGGAAATGATCTTGACCGCCACTGTGTCAACAAGCGCACCCACCGCTTGGTACCATACCGATCGTGAGAGGATTCCCTCCCATGTGGCGGCCATGGCCTGTATCCTAGCTATGGCCGAGTCCACACACCCCTCGGCGTCATCTTGTTGTACAAGACTGTCTGTCCCTGTATTGCCTGTTAGCTATCGACTCGTTGAAACTTGTCTTATTTCTTCGCGACACGTACCTCCGAGAAGATCGCGAATCACTGTCTTCTGAGTGTTCATCTCGTCCCTGTACGCTCGATGCGCGAACGCCTGCATGCTCTTGACATCATTGTCCGTCCGGAGCATTAGCTTAGCGCGTTTACTCAGATCCCCTCTCTCTTTCCATTCTGTCGAAAATTCCGAGAGTTTCTCGGCAAGGTACATGGCATCGTTGTATAGAAACCTGAAAATCATGTTAGTTATAGCCCAAACTTCGATTTAGCATTGAATGGCGGTGGGTGGTACGCACATGCTTCCGCCCTGGCCCAGCGAGTAGTAGTATGGCGATATGCCACGGAAGAGAGCAAGCACCAGAGTTGGCACCCCAAACAAGCCGGGGGCCGCATTTGCGACAGGATTGGATTCGTTCCTGAACAATTATTAGTATAATGGCATCGCTGCTGGTAGACCAACAAACAGGTGCCATTGGATGGATGGGAGGACCAAAAAAACTCACCCAGGTTGTGTAAGATCCGCGGCATCCTCTAGAATCGCAAAGACAAGGTCTAGAACGGGGCCTGGCATAGAAGAGATGTGGTATGTTTCCCGTAGAATCATTTCTCGCGTTTCTGGTGGTTTTTCCAAGACCGGCTCTGGATCTGGATCTGGGACTCGAGACTTTTTGCTGTTACTGTTCTTCGCGTGGGTAGCATTGCTATCCTGAGTTTCATCCTCGTCTCCCCAACCCCATTCGTCTCCACCATCGCCTGTCTCTTTGGAACCGTCGTCATCGTTCCAACCCCAGTCGTCGGCATCGTTATTAGCTTGCGGTGGTTCCTGTGGTTTAGTTTCCGTCTCTTTCTTGTCCTGTTGTCCCTCGTCATCGTCTTCATAATCCCATGCAGCATCCCAGTCATTGGTGTCAGCCGTGGTGGCCGCTGTACCGTTCGTCTTGAGCTCATTACCCTCGGCTAACGATACCATTTGCTTCTCGACCTTTTCCACCTCCACGGGTGCGCCAATTCCTGAGTAATCGTTAGTGTCTACTATACAGCTTTCCCCCAAGAGAAACAGAAACGAAAGGATATGGAATATGGATGAATGTAGTGCGGTCCTCTTACCATTTGAAAGCTTGCTACGAATCGAATCAAGAGACGTCTCTCGGCATTTGGCCAGCCAGACAGTCGGAGCATTGCTGGCCCAGTCATGCAATCGCTCAAAGCCCGTGTACCCTTGCTTCTCGATAGCCGAGCAGAACCCTCGAGCCCGCTCAATAACGGCCTGGAACCGATCTATGCCGTTCAGCGCCGGCGGGATAGCTGAGTCGAGCCATTGGCTAATGAGGACGTTGGTAATATCTGGCATCATGATGGGGCATAAAGTTTGCAACAGATCACTTGGAAGATGGTCTGCGAGGTAAGTGAAAAAGACTTTTAAGTCGCTAAACAGAGATTCGACCGAGTTGTCCGACTCGGGGTGGGTATAGATTTTGTCCTAGGCAGAGTTAGCCATTGGGGCCAAAAGAAACCTTCCGACTTTATTAAGGGGCGACTCACAGCCTCAACCTTTATGGAAGGGAACATGGCATTGCGCATATTCGTTCGAGGAGAAAAGATGACAGCATCAAGGTTGTGCCATAGTTGCTCCATCCTTTCTTCTACCTCCTTATACGCTTTAAAGCCAATCACGGCGTCCGATAGGGACATACTCTCATCTTAAGGGGACCGTCAGTAATCTTCTTGGTAGCATACTGGGTAATCTTATGGTACCTTCTCGTTTGCTGTAAATTGTCACCGCCTTAGCCTCAATGTCCACCTGTACCAAAGCTTTCCATACCCGATCAAGGGTGTCGTGAACGTCTGATTTGAGCTCGAAGGCACGGGCGTCGAGTAGTCGCATAGGGCGGCATGTTTTGGAGACGGGAATAGAGTCCATGGAGTTCCAGCATTCTATAGAATCATTAGCTGGCAGTTTGGGGAGGCGAATTGTTGACTTCAACAAACTTTCTAAAAGATGAAGGGAGTCGAGTATGCGACGCTCGTCGCGAGCCTTCTCAACCTCGGCCAGAATCTCGTGCGTCGTACGTATCGATGTCAGGACGCCATGCAATTGCTGGCTGTATTGGACCTCGCGGGTCAGAAAAGCAACTTTCTCCTCGGCATCTTGTATCGACTTTCCCGAAACGGCCGGGGCGTCGGCTTGACGAATTATGTCACTAGCAAGCGTTTTGGAGCGTATGACATCCTCTTGGAGAGACTTTGCCTCAGAAACCCAAGAGCTGACCTCCTCGGTTGTTTCTTCGTTTATTGTATGAATCTCGGCCTCGACGTCAGCTTGGGCCTTTGTGAGGGCTTCGATAGCGGGTGCCAGGCTGGGGCCGGAGAGAGGGAGAAGCGAAACATGGTCACTGTCGGGAAACCGGCCATCGCAGACAAACGAGACAACAGATTGAGCTATCAGAGAGGGGGCTTCGAGGTCGAGTTTTGAAGACATGTCGGATGCCAGGCTGGATTCTTCGGTTCGCCTGGGTCTCGGTATTTTCGAGGCGGGTTTCTAGCTTAAGCGAGTGGCGTGGGAACGCTCGTTGATTAGAAGCTGGTTGTATCGTACTCTTCATAAACTGAGGCTGTTCCAAAACAAAATATGGAGACTTGGGTATCGAGGCACGCTCAATGTCATGAAAGCGAATCTCGTGGGCGGTCGCTCGGTAGCTCAAGCGAGCAATAGGTAAGGCAGGCAAACGACGTCGGAAATCAGAACGCTGGATAATATGGGCAGGTTACACGAAGCTCCTTAGAGAGAAGCGTAAAAGAAAGAAAAGAGTGGAGGCGTGGTAATTAGGCGTTGAGTTCTCCAAAGCTGGATTCCTCATACATCTTGAGTAAATCTGGATTCGTGTCCAGTGATGTGGTTGATGTTTGGACAGAGCTTCTTTGGTGGCATGTGCTCCATATACATGTGGGTGACATGTCGAACATGGAATTTTAGGTTTTGAGGGAGGGAATAAATTTGTACTTCCAGGTATTCTGTTTCCAGAGCTTAGTGTGTGACGAAAATGATCCCCAATTGGGGGGGGGGGGGGGGGCTCTGAGTGGAATTTGCCAGGTGTTCCCAGCTGTGTGTCTGAAATATGCTGGAATTTTTGAAACGGCCCGTCTTGTCTGGCGTTCACTCAGAAACACCCACAAGACGGCTAGGCGCTCAAGTGCGGGGGAGGGGTATTATTTCCTTAAATCACTATTACTCCGTACATGCCAGAGGGAGAGAGCTTCGAGAAGCCCAGCACCATCGCAGACAATGCCAGGGAGGCAAACAATAGCCTAGAGTCCAGTTCAGTGAAGCATTGTTCACTTTAGGCTAAGCAAAATTCCAGTATGAGATCTGTTCATTTGCATGAATCTAACGAACTGTTGGACATGGACGTCGCACAGGGATACGTTATATAGGGATTGTGTCTCGCGATGATTTGATGGAATGCATTTTTAGGTTCTCACTCGGTGTGATACTCCGTACATCTCAACGGTTCTGCTGCATTTTGATGGCTGAATTAGGGGGATAATTATTGTGGGTGGGTGGGACGGGAGACTGTCTACTACTGTTCCTACCGTTCAGGCACACACACACACAAAGGGAAGATTGGTCAAGGGACAGAGCGAAACTCAGCGCCCTACGTTTGTCCCTCTCTCGCCTGCCTAACACATATATTGGATAGAGATAACTTACTGAGAGGTTCCGTTTCTTCTACCTTTTCTCCGTTCTTTTTTGACAAGACTTTTCCGTTAATTTCCATCCTCATAAACCCACACCCAATCTCTTCCCGTTGTTGTGTGTTGTGGCTTGTGAGTGACTCTTTCTCCTTCCCACTTGGGCTTCCCAGGCTTCCCATAACCCTTACTCAGCATCTCTCCAGTCCCTCTCCCACTCAACACCAGGCGTCCCTCCTTAAACTCAATCTCTAAAATCGCAAAGGACGGTGTTCTGAACATCCGTCGAGCTCTCGATCATTCGAATCGGATCTCTTTGCGGCCCGGTTCGACGTGCAAGAGCCCCTCGTCACGGCATCTTCCACTTGCCAGCCTCAACCTGCAAGCAACTGTGGCACACATCCCATTCAAAGTTATCAACCATACACGCAAAGTCCTTCGCTTAGTCGAACAGGTAAGCTATTTGGCAGTATTTATTTTGCTATATTTTGTCTTGTTTGCTTTCTTCAGCGCGAGTCCAAACCCCACTATCCCTCCAAAATCGATTTCTTTCGTTACTGGGGAAGTTTTTTCGACAAGTTTCTGCTGGGGCCAATGAGGTTGCTTGACCAATTTATCCCCAGCGTGCCACACGCTCAATCCAACGCCCGCTGCGCCTTCTCACTGCCAGGCTCTTCGCCTTTCTCCTCTCTTCTAAGCTGGGACAGGGAATTCATTCCATAAACCTTGACTCCCCCACTTCCATCTTTCAAGCCTCGTGATCTGAACAGCCGCCTGTGTCAAATCCTGGATACACCGTTGCCAACCAGCCTGGGCGCTCCTGCCATCCCACTTCATGCCAGAAACATTCTGGAGATGGAAGCAGATTGCGTTCGCCATCGCCACTGCGTTCGTGGCAGCTTGCATCTACCGCGTCTGCAGATTGGATGTAAGGGAAGGGGCAAGAGACCAACCCTTCATGCTGTATGTTTCATCGAACCTCGCCTTCTGCCACTAGGCCTTGCAGCCTCGTGAAGATGGCGCTTATTTCCTCGCGTCCATCGACCTTACTCAAGGGCTTGGTTTCTTTTCCACTTTCCTTAACAATGGCAAGCGTCGATATTGGCTACGAAGATCTCACCTCCTCCTACAAGCCCATCCTACCCTTTCTCTGTACACAACTTTGTTGTTGCAGCAAGGAAGCGCGATGCGGCAGAAATATCGCCATACTGTCATGAGGCTTGTTTTTAAAGCCCTCTTTGGCTTTCTTTCTGTCTCGTCAGCCTCACTGCTATCTTCCATTCTCGTGCGGTCTTGGCAAGGGATTACTACTGCTAAATACTCGGCTTCTTTTTTGGCTCTTCGCCAAGTGTTTCGATTATTGTATCTTTATTTTAAGTTGAAGGCTGCGCCTGACGCCCAGGCGCGTCTGTCTGATATCTCGAGATGGCTTCTATAATGCGTAGATTTTATTGTGCTTTGCTGTTGATGTTGGCTTGGTAGTTCCATGCCTTCTTCTATTTACTCAACCTGCCTCTTCCCTCTTTTCAACATTCAGTTACAAAACCATATGTTAACCAACTAACTCGCTGTCAAATAGTTCATCTGTCCTGCGTTCAGCTATGGCCGCCAACACTACAACATGCCCGGAGGCTAAGATCGGTCAATTCAAAAAGGTTCAGTCCTTCAAGACCGACTATGCGCCGTGCGAGGTCACGCAGTATATCTCGGAGCGGAGTGGCATGCACGTCGTTGTTGCCAGCAGAAAAGGACCCAAAATCTCCGGCTATTTTACTGTGGCAACCGAGATCTTTGACGACTCCGGAGCCCCTCACACTTTGGAACATCTTGTTTTCCTCGGCTCCAAGAACTACCACTACAAAGGGCTCTTGGACAAACTCTCGGGAAGATCGTACTCCAACACGAATGCCTGGACTGCCACAGATATGACGGTTTATACCCTGGACTCGGTCGGGTGGGAAAGCTTTTCCCAAATCCTTCCCGTTTACTTAGAGCACGTTCTTTTACCTACCATCACCGACGAAGGCTGCTTGACCGAGGTCTGGCACATTGACGGCGAAGGAAAGGACAATGGGGTTGTATACTCTGAAATGCAGGGTGTCCAATTCACCAGTGGCAGTCTACTCGATCTCGAGTCCCGACGCGCCATGTACCCCGAAAATTGCGGATTCCGATATGAAACTGGCGGCATGACGGATGCCCTTCGTACTCTAACGCCTGAACGCATTCGGCAATTCCACCACGACATGTACCAGCCACGAAATTTATGTGTTGTTATCGTTGGCGACGTGGATCACGACAATCTCCTTGAGACTCTGGAAAAGTTTGAGGAGAGCATCAAGGACGACATCCCGCCGCTTGACTCGCCGTTTAAACGGCCGTGGATCGACTCGGAGCAGCCGCCGGCTTTAAATAAGTCGGTGATCAAGGAGGTAGAATTCCCGGATGCCGATGAGAGCATGGGCGAACTTCTCGTATCGTACTTTGGTCCCAATTGTGCTGACCTGGTGCAATCATCCGCGATGACCGTTCTTTTGACATATCTGTCTGGCTCATCTGCCGCCGTTTTGGAAAACACAATGGTCGAAAAGGAAGAGTTGGCGAGTGCAGTTGAAGCGGGCATCGACGAACGGCCAAATTCAATCATATACTTTTACATCTTGGGTGTTCCTGTCGAAAAGCTGGCCAGCACAGAAAAGAGACTCCATGAGCTTCTTGAAGATGTTGCGTCGAAACCGCTTGACATGGACTATCTCAAGGCCTGCCTGGCACGTGAGAAGCGTCAAGTCATGAGCAGCGCCGAGGAGTCCCACAAGTTCTTCTCCGACAATATAATTGCTGATTACGTCTATGGCAAACGTGATGGGTCGACTTTGCGCGAGCTCGAATCCCTCGCCGAATATGCTACTCTGGAGAAGTGGACAGAGAAGCAGTGGGTAGAGTTCTTGCGTCGATGGATTGTTGACGCCCACTATATTTCGACGATTGGACGCCCTTCCCCCAGTTACGCCGCGAGGCTCAAAACACAGGAGGAGGAGCGTGTCAATCTACGCAAGAAAGAACTCGGCCCAGAAGGTCTTGCAAAACTAGCCAAGAAACTGGAAGATGCAAAAAAAAAGAACAGCGCGCCGATTCCCGTCGAAGTGATTGACCGCTGGGGGGTCCCCGGCACAGACTCGATTCACTTCATCAAGTCGGAGACGGCAAGATCTGGAAATGCCCGCGCTCTAGGTGTTCTCGACAACTCGGCCCAGAAACTCATCGACGCGGCAGTACCCGGAAAGAACCCACTCTTTATACAGTTCGAACATGTGCCCAGCAACTTCGTCACCATCTATCTCCACATTGGTGCCACAAGCGTGCCAGAAGACATCAAGCCTTTACTCTCCATCTACCGAGACATCTTCATCAACACACCCGTCATGAGAGACGGAAAGCGGCTTGAATTCGAGCAAGTTGTCATGGAAATTCAGAAAGAGACTGTTTCGATGGGTGTCGGCGGGTCCGATTTTGTCGGCGACGTTGACGGTTATATTATTCGGTTTGTGGTGGAGGCAGACAAGTATGCCGTGGCCATTGACTGGATCAACAGCCTCATGTTCCACAGCATCCTCGACGCCCAGCGTATTGGCTCGGCCGTTACGAAGCAGATCGCCGATGTGGCCGATGCAAAACGTGACGGCAGGTTAATGATGAGCGAAGCTGACATTGGAATTCACATCAAACGCGACTGTTCCATGTCTGCGAACCGAGAGCTTGTCAAGGATATTCATCTTCGACGGATCAAGGCCCTTCTTGACTCGGAGCCCTCCGCAGTCATTACGCGGTTTGAAAGGCTCGCATCGGCTCTGTACACCTTTTCCAACATTCGAGTCGTAGTAGCTGGTGACCTTACAAAGATAAAGGATCCCGTGAGTGCGTGGGACACACTGACACAATCCCTCAAGACGAACGAGACGATGAACCAGATACCACGCCCTGATAGCATCCTCTCGGAGGAGGGCAAGAATCCTGGTTCTACAGGTGTCGTCCTGATACCTATGAAGCAGATCGAGAGTTCCTTTAGCGTGAGTACTGCGAAGGGTATCACGGACTACGCAGACCCCCGAATCCCTGCCCTTTTTGTGGCGATAAGTTACCTCGAGACCCAAGAGGGTCCTCTATGGAACTCGGTTCGCGGACAGGGTTATGCCTACGGCGCCTACTTCTCACGGGCCATGACGAGTGGCGTAATCCAGTTCAAGGTGTACCGGTCGCCAGATGCCATCAAAGCCATCAATGCCGCCCAGGAAGCCATTCGTGATATTGCGGAAGGGAAAGTCGCCATCGACAAGCATCTCATGCAAGCCGCAGTCAGTGGCATTGTTGTATACATGGCAGAGGAGCAGACTACCATGGCCAGCGCTGCTGCCTTCAACTACGAGCTCAGTGTTGTCAAAAATCTCCCACTGGATTGGAACACCAAAATGCTTGCGCGTGTGCGCGACGTGACGGAAGACGAAATGAAGAATGCTATGCGAGAGATGCTCCTGCCACTCTTCGAGGCAGGTCGCAGCAATGTTGTTGTGACGTGTGCGCCCGGTCTGGTCGAGGTTTGTGCCAACCGTCTTGCTACTATTGACGAGCTTAAACTAACAATGCACCGCGATTTAGGGTATGGAGAAGGGCTTCCAATCCAAGGGCTATAAGACGCAAACCAAACAGTTGAGCGACTTCCATGACGCCTATGGACTAGAGGGGCCGGACGTGTCAGAGGGGGATGATGATTCTGGAAGCGCCAGCGATGGTGATGATGATTCGGATAGCTCGGAGGAATAGAGGAAGAGTAGACGAGAAAAGACGTGGGGTAGGAGTTGCAGGGTTGGTTTTCTATTGAATTATTGTCCAGCCCAGCAATGTTAGGAAGAAAGTGGCTACCTCAATACACGCCTAGAGTTACAATTGTCTGCAGGTCTCGTTTGCTCAACTATGGCGACTTTGAGACACCACATGGCAATATGCTGTCATGTTCCCACTCGATGGTTCGATGGGTAAAGGAGATGGCCGGTATCTACCGCATGTGTGCATGTGTGGCAATAAACACGTGTATGAAGACTGAAACAATGGGCGCGATAGATCTCTCGTTTAATTCCAGCATCTGTCTTTTGTTCGAAGAATAAATAAGAAAAAAAATCAAACTAGTGTAATTATTACTATACGAAATCGTGTGCTATTTCCCCACCGAGTTTTTTTTTCCCTTCAAAGCCTTTGGTTGGTTTTCTTGTTCTTTTTTTCATAATCGATGTTTCCCATTCTCTCATATTCGCACGCACAGAGGACCAACTGTCTAGGCTATAAGGGCCTTGGCGCCGACCTCGCTGCAGACGTAAATGACGTCGTGCTCATTGGAGAAGCCGTTGAAGCGCGTGGCAGAACACTTGGTGTAGGCGCCCATGTTCTCAAAGTAAAGCCAATCGCCCGTGTCGAGGACGTGGGTGAAGCGGGTGCTTGCAGAGATGCGGTCAATACCGTCACAGGTGGGGCCCCAGATGGAGTACTCAACACTTCCGACGTCCTCTTCCATCGAGTTCGAGTCCGTCGAGAGGGCGGCGGGGTGGCCATACCAGTCCTGTCCGGCGCATCGGAGGACCTTGGCTTCGGGGTTCTGGTGGTCGTACATGATGCATGAGAAATTGCCGTAAATGCCATCGTTGACGTAGACCATGTAGCCAGTGTTGGAAGTGATGGGGTTCTCAATGGTGCGGCGGGCGATGATGTTGCACGCAATGGTGAAGGCCGTGGCGACGTAGAAGCGGCCAGGCTCGGCAATGATGTTTAAATTGCTGTGGGCTGGGAAATATTCGTCGAGTGCGGTCTGCAGGGCCGCGGCCATCTCTTCAAAGGTCTCGTCGCTAAATCCGCCGCCGACATCGAGAGTATGCATGTTGAAGCCGAGCTGGCGGCCCCGGACAAACACATCATGGGCGTCGCTGACGGCCTTGGTGAAGGCCGTGGGATCGGAGGCGCCGGAGCCAACGTGGAAGCTGACACCTACAATGTTGAGCTTGAGTTCTTGGGCAAGCGTGAGCAGGTCCTGGGTGGTGTCCATCGAGGCACCAAACTTCATGCTCAGACGGCAGAGGCTTGACTCGTCATCGGTGGCGATGCGGAGGAACAGTTCGGCTTCGGGGTACAACTTGGCGATCTTGTGGAGCTCGTCGGCGTTGTCAAACGTCATCTGCTTGACGCCCACGGAGCGGACGTGACGCACGTACGAGTTGGTCTTGCATGGCTGGGCGTAAATGATGCGGTCAGGGCTCAAGTTGAGGTCGAGGATCTGATCAATCTCGGCTTTGGACGCGCAGTCGAAGCCGGTACCGAGATCAGCAAGAAGACGGAGAACCTTGGGGTCTCCGTTGCACTTGACAGCTAGACAGGGAATCTCTGGTTAGCAGGCATGCTAATGCAGAAAAATTGTTTTTTTGCAACGATTAGACGGAAAGACGTACCATAGAAAGGCTTGACACGGGGGAGGTTCTTCTTCCAGCGGATGTGCTGGCGGTAGACCTCACCCAAATCGCAGACGAAGAAAGTATCTTCGTCGCCGGGGCGGCAGACTTCATGATCAACATCGGAGATGCGCTGGCGGAGGGCATCGCCGATCAACTGTTTGGCGAAGGCGGGGCCATTCTGAGGCGGGAGATCGGCATAATGTTTTCGTTTTGCAAAGACATTATGAGTGACTGAAGAAGCATAGGGTTCTAAGACGATTGTTGCCATTACCATATCCCAGGATGTCGTGGGGTGTAGGGTAAGGATAGCGCGTTTGCGTTGCGAGGAAAAGGTAGAACGAAACGAGACGCCTGTCTGGTCTTTGCTTGTCTTGTCTTGGGCGGCACTCAAATGGTCGAGAACCGTGCAAATGGGCAGAGCTTTCTTTCGTAAAAAGAAATCAAGAAGAAAAAAAACTCAAGTACCGTTAAGGAATATGAGTTTGTTTAGAAAGATGAAAGGGCCAAACAATCGGGGGTCGTGTTAAGGAGGTCGAAAGCGGTAGCAAGCTGATCCCTCAGTGCTCTGACGTAGCCTCTTCGACTCTTCCTCGTGGAGAGGAAGAACCTCAGAAGTCGTCCTATGCGGCAGCTGGTTGGTGTGGGGAGATTGCCGAGGGATGTTTTCGAAAGGAACGTCGAACAACAAAATGTCGAAGTTCTTAAGCGAAGTCAAGAAAGGCGAAGGGAGGAGGGAGGTCGTTAATGGTGTGATAAGGCCGTCCGAGGCTGAAATCTTGGTCGCTGACGAAAATAACGGCAACAAAGGCCGTTTTGGTGAAGTTGCCTTTGAGGAGGACCAAAGGCAAGTCAAGTGGCAGGATAAGTCAGATTGACAGGTGTTTCTGCTACAGGGGCGAGCAGTTAGCGATTGGGCTAGAAGGGGATGAGAGACAAATGGCGAATTGAGGGACACAGTTGCGGAGATGATGCAAAGACAAGGTTGAGGAGCCAACAGGTAAACCAAGCCAGTCGGTGAAGTGAGAGAGCGCCAATAAACCTACCTGTCAAAATGAATAGATAGTTATTTTGTTGTTTTCGAAAAAGAAGCGTTGCAAGTTGAAATCGGAGAGAGATTCAAGAGGACTAGAACTAGAGGTTCAAGTTACGGGAAAGTCGAAAGTCTGGAGAGAAGACGAAATAAAAAAAAAGGGGGAAAGGTTGCGCGTCGGGGGATTAGAGAAATTTGAAGGTTTAGAAAATGTGAGCGGGGGAGGCGGGGGGCAAGAAAAAGATGCGGGCCGTATCCTGTGGGGGCCTTCTTTGCAAAAAAAAGAAAAAAAAAAAAAAGCGAAATGGATCTTAAAGTTTTTTTGTGGGTAACTTCGAAAGTATTAACTCCGTCTTCCATTGACTTCTTTCGCTGAGGTACATGTATAGTCGAATGAATGTTGATCTCATCAAGTCTACATATGATAGATAGCATGTAAATTATACAATCTCTCGTCCTACAGCCTTCCATCAGTCAAAAATGGGGAATAAAGGTTCCGTGATGGGAATTGACGGTACGGTGAGTGACTGTCCACCTTAACCTTAGACTAGGTACAAAGCGATAGTTCAAGGTGGCCCCGTTCTGGAAGTTCTAGCTTAGGGGTGGTTGGCCCTAACAGAATGGAGCCCTAAGTACGGAGTAACTTTGTGTTCTCTCTATCCTCTCATGTACGGAGTATGTACGTGTGAATAATTACGGAGTACGGAGTAATATGGTTTATGCGGAACCTTTGATGAGCTTTGTTGATATTTTCGCATACTCCGTATGTGGTGTGGATGGCACCTGCTCGAGTCGCCAAGCACAGGCCCAAATGCAAATGCAGGAGAGATCGGTGACCTGCCAGGGGAACGCCACCCCCAAGCTGAAGGACGGGGGATTCCATTGGTGACGTGAAGAGCGTGGAGGACGTGGAGCGAGCTCACAAGCTGCTCTGCCGCTCACCATCTCCTCGACTAATATCTTTCATCTCCCGTGTTATTATCGAGATTTACTGTGTTTTTTCTCTCTCCGTCATGCTCTTTCATACTCCGTATTAATATCCCAACTTTTCGGTTGCCATCAGCATTCATATTTCGCCATGCCGTCCTTGCAGAGCACCGCCACCCACCGATACGACGCTGCTCCCACCAACACCAATTCTCCCTCCCTCTGACGCACAGGATACACACCACCTTTCACATTTCGGAGGCCACAGATCTAGAAAATGTCGATCGTCCAGGATCAAGCATGTCGACATGGCCAGGCCAGCCACGACAACCCTGCGACCGCCTGACTTTACATCACACCTGTGGCCAACATTTATTTCCCTCACCCTGTTACTGCAGTCGCGCGGAATATCAATCCCGAGGGAAGACACGTAAGAAGTGGATTTTTTTTTCTCTCTTTTTTTGCTTTTCCAGTATTTTCGCAAGCATCTTGAAACCTCTTGTGTACGGAGTATCATAATAAGCAGGCTTGACAGCCAAGCTGAGAAGAGCAGAAGAGGTTGAAGCTGTGGGTCATGGTCATTGCTCTGTGCTTTTTTGTCACAAGATTTGGCAAGCTTCCCCACCAAACGTACAAAATCACTTCCATTACTAATCCCACATTCTCACTTGCGGTTTTTTTTTCTGTATTTTTATCTGTCTGCATCTACGAAGAAGCTGTAGTACCGGCTTTCATTGACAGGCACTTTTGTTCCGTCTAGGGATAAGTCGCCGTTTGTAGTAGATATTCGGCCGTCACATACGAAGTATAAAGACAGTGCCCATCTGTCAAAGCTCTATCATAGGTGGAGCCGACTAATCCACATGTAACAAGCATGGATGGGAATCTTCACAAGACTGCCAATAAACGCTAGCAGCTTAAGCCCTAAACCGGGACATGCTCCATCCACAGGTTGCACCAAGAAGGTGGCCTCGTGCCGTGGATGTACGGAGTATTAGAGGTGAGTGATTCGGTCATCGACTTAATTGAAAAGAGGACAAGATCCTGAAGGATGGGGAGAGCTCATGTTCATCATGAACTCCCCATGCAAAGGAGCAGAACAGTCAATCGTCAATCATGGTTCTTATTTCTGCAACGTGAAATAGCCCCACCCCATGAACCCTTTACGGAGTAGTTCCTAGCTCAGGTTGAGCTGTCGATACCCTGTACGGAGTACGTTGAAGTTGCGGACAAGATAATGAGGGATGACAGGTGGGATTCCAAATTGTGAGGCCTCAGAAGAGAGGGGAAAAAGGACATTGGTGAGAGACCTAGCCCATACAACCGTCATCCACAGCTCCTCTAAAGCAGGCCAAAACCAACCTCCTAGGCCCTCCCCGACTTTTCCCGCGAGCTCTTATTGACCAACCTGGACAGTTGTCCAAACCATATGGAGTATGTAGACACAGAAGGTCCAAGCAAGAGCCAACAAAATCCCTTGACCGCAACTTCGACTCGCTTAAAAAAGCAATCACACTTCAACCCGCATATGGTCTGGCCCCCTCGCTGATCCCCAACCGATCCGTCTTTCCAAGCTCGCTGCACGAAAAAGCTGCTTATTGGCCACGGCGGGCGCACACTGCATGTAAAAGCCGCATCTTAATGTTTCTGTTTTTTAAGCTTTGTAAACGGGATAATACACCGCTGCTCATTGGGTCTTGGTCGCGCCCCAGCTGCAAGACTGGATTGGGCGCTATATCGGATCCCCTACTCCGCACGCACTGCAGGAAACAAGAAGCGACTCAATCTCTTTACGCTCAGCACAGAACAATGAATGTCTTGATGAGACGTTGCATGCTACCCCATTGTCAATGGACCATCCGAAACCGGAAACCTACCTGGTTGCTCTTCTACGGTGCTAACGTACTAGGCAAAAAAAAGAAGAAAGGGGAAAATCCATCCCTGAGAGTAAATGTCTGCGGTGTGTATGTCTCTGTAAGAGGAGACGGTGCAGAAATATGTAGTCCTCGCTTTAGTCCGACGATCCACGTCCTCAAGGAACATCTCGGGTCTGATAGCGGGCCTTCCCAGCTCACCAAACCTCTGGACAATCCTGGCAGTCGAACCTCGAAGACGGAAGTCCCATCTCCCAGTTTCTTCCACGCTGTAAAGTTCGAGAGGGGTGAAACTGAGGCTTCCCTTTGGAAGGGGGAAGTGGGGTTTGATCTAGCGCCGTTTTGTGGTCTCGAGCTCTTGGGAAAGAGAGCGAGAGACGTATCGTATCTGAACGCTGGGAAGGATTTCCGACAATAATGACAAGCAAGATATAACTGGGGGGGAAGGGGGACGAGAGAGAAACACTTTTTATCAAGTAATTGTACATCAGAGGAGGGTATATATTACACATAGTATGTCACAATCGTCGAAAGGTGTCCGCGTGGTAAGGTACCTGCAGCCCACCATCAAACGGTTTCTTTAGATCCCACTTCAACTTGCTCATTGGGCGCCGTGGATGTTCATTTCGTTGATCTTCCAAGTCTCATCAACCCACGGCTTCTTTTCGCCTAGGAATGCAACGCTCTCGGATTGCGCCGCAAGACCGTCCACGACGAACTTCTGCGCAACCTCACGCACTTGATCTTTTGTAACATCGAGGAGCTGTTCTCTCCGCGCCTGCTTCATTTCGTCCGTCACTCCAGACAGGAAGAGCCCCATGCCCTCTTCGTTGACAGAGCGTGGGGCATCAACGCTCTGGAAGACGGAAATCTTGGCCTCTTCGAGATCCCGATCTGTCCACTCCTTCTCGACAGCCCATCTCCCTGCATCACGCATAATGGCGAGCGTGTTTTGCGGGTTGGGGTCGCGGTACGAGTAGAAGCCAAACATGCCATCCAACGCTCGAGAATAGGCCCCGCCGCCGTAAGCGCCACCCTTCTCACGAATCTCGTGGTGAAGGTGTTTGTGGGTGAGCATCTGGGCCAGGATCTGTAGGGGGGCTCCATGGGGGGATGTATACGACACGGTCGGAATGGCAAGCCCGCCATAGTAGACCTGGTAGGGCAGCGGGAAGAAGGATTTGAGGTCGCGTGTGAATTTGGTAGGTGCTTGGCGAGTAACGCCGTTCATGGAGCCACTAGAGATAGAAGAAACGAACTTTCCGAGGGCTGACGCATTACCACTCACATTCTCCGCATCGCAGGTGAGGGCCACTCGGAAGTTGCCCGACGACAGCGCAAATTGTTGGATTTGTTTCAGTTTCGACATCACGTCTTCGAGGCGATCGGTCTCTGGGCGGTTAGCAAGCGACGTGACTAGTTTGATTTGCGAAAGCCCGGAAACTTGCTGCCGCAGCCACCCACTGCGTGAAAGCCCCGACTCGGCATAGCTGCGTGCAAACTGATGTCCGGACGATGCAATGTCATTGACGGCACCGTCTGACGAAGCCTGAAGAAGCTGTCGCACACGTTGCCATGCATCGGGATGGTCGAAATCCGTTTCGACAACCAGCTTTCGAATGATTTCAAACATCTCCGGTACATTTCTGTCCAGAGCCATGCCGGTGAAAAGCATGCCTTCTTTGGAATCGTGGAAATCAGTAGGCGACGAAGTGGAGTGGTAGCCAACTGAGACACCCCCCGTCTTCAGCTTGATCCAATCTTCTAGCTGTTCCATGGTCATGTCTTTGGTGCCTAGCCTCATGATGCTGTCGGAGAACAGCGGGAGGAAAACTCGCAGGTCATCGGGAAGCCCATCAAATGCATTGATGGCCCTGAAATACGTCAGGCCATTGGTCGGGGCTTCTCGCCATTGGACCTTCACCTTTTCGACGGTGTCGGCGCGGACAACCACTGGCTCCTTGGTGCGAGGAATATCTCGGACGTGCACCGTCGGAAGACAGCTTAAGTCCTCGGTAGTAGTCTTACCCTGCTCAGCTAGCAGCTCGAGTTCTCGTTCCTCAAACGCTTTCCGAGCCTCAGCCTCGCTTCCTGCTTCCTGGATAGCCGCATTGATCTTGGACTCGAGTCGTTGCTGCTCCTCGCGAGCGAGGTCTTCACTGAAGGTAGCAGATGGCGTCATAGTGAAGGTCAAGGTATGATCGTTAAGCAAATACTTTTCTAATAGACCTTCGAGGTAGCCGCCCTGATCGAGCTTCGACTTGAAGGACGTTATCGTGTCATTCCATGCCAAGCTGTCAAAGGGGTCAACGCCAGTGAACCATTTGGATTTGAGGCGATGAAGTAGGGAAAGACCAAAGTTTGCCGTCTTGTGTTTTAAAGCGAGTTCCAGCTGGTGAAGGGCACCATCAATCTTGGCTTGCTCGAAACCTTCTTCACGGACTTTTTGTAGGATTTGGTTGATTTGAGCCTTGAGTTTTGGAATGTCGGATTCTTGAACACCGGTGAGGCCGATAGAGAAAATGCCCCGTTTAGAAGACCCATCATACCCAGCATTAGGGCTCCAGTCAGTACCTAGGCCAGTTTCAATCAGACCCCGGTACAACGGCGACCCGTAACCATCCATCAAGAGGTTGGAAAGCAGTGAAATGGAAAAACTCTCCACCACGTCAGCTGTCTCGCCCATGATCCATGACACGGACGTCTTGAACTGTCTATCGGAAGCAACAAGAGGATCCAAGGGACCCTCGATCTTAACATTCAACGGTCCTGATGACAAGTCAATGGGTCGGTGATTCTTGACATCTCTTTGGAGCCGGTCGAAAGAGCTTAGTCGGGAGTCGATTTCTTTAAGATGTGTTTCTAGAGGCATGTCACCATATGTGAAGATCTTTGCGTTGCTGGGGTGGTAATGATCCGCGTGGAAGGACTTGAGCTGCTCGTATGTCAAATCGGTGATCTTTTGCGGGTCGCCGCCCGAGTTGTTGATGTCGGGGAAGATATGATCCTGGAATCTGATGTAAAATAGGTACCCGGCATCAGACATTTGGCCCTTCATTTCGTTATAAACGACGCCTTTGAAAACGAGCTTCTCGGGCTCAGAACCTTCGGATGCCTTGTCGCCCGATGCCGCTAGAGGGTTCTCGGGGCCAATTCGCCAACCCTCCTGCGTAAAGTCGGTTTGTTTGAGTAGGGGGTGGAGAGTGGCATCGAGGTAGACAGACATTAAGTTTTTGTAGTCTTGCGCGTTGGTCGTGGCAAAGGGATAGTAAGTGTGATCCGACGCAGTGAATGCATTCATGAAGTTGGAAAGAGTTCTTGGAAGCATCTTGAAGAAGGGGTCCCGAATAGGGTACTTTTCGCTTCCACACAACGTCGTGTGTTCGAGAATGTGAGGGACACCAGTATCATCTGGAGGGTTGGTCTTGAAACCGATCGAGAAAACATTATTGTTATCGTCCCGGGCAACATGGAGATATTCGGCGCCTGTCTTTTCGTGGACGAGATGTAAAGCAGCTAGCTTGAGCTCGGGAACTTCCTTGGATCGAACGAGAGTGAAGCCGTGGAGGGCTTGGCCAGGAGCTGGATACTGTGACAAGTCGGTCACGGTTCTGAGCCGTGCGTTTCGCGCTGCCGTACGCCACATTGTGAGTTGGTTCAAGGTCTAGAAATATAGGAGGCGGGGCGGCTGGACATCATGCGACCAGAAGAAGAACCAAATAAGAATGGCTTCAAGTTTTGTTTGTGACTCGGATAGAAGAAAAAGTAAGGGAAAAAAAAGACTGGTCGTAATGGTTGTAGAACTACTTCTACAGTACTGCGATCCACAGTGGGTGCTCCAACGGAGTACCGTACCACCAGCTTGAAATTTTCGATGCTTTTTCTGACAATTTCCACCCGTCCAGGTACGTTGGGCGCTTAGTCATTTTTTTTCCGTCCAGGTACTTTGTATTCTGCCTTAGGGCCCGGAGTAGCCTACTAACTTGCCTAGCACATTTCTAGACGGAAAACCCACGCAAATTTCAGCTGAAACTATTAAGAAGGTACCTTGTAATTAATTACGTTGGGGGGAAAACCCTCCAACACATACGGAGTGCCTCTTGACATCCATGTCTGATGTTACTAAGAGCTTGCAACCATTTAGAGAGATGACAAGACGAATCCTGTTCTTCAGCCCACGTCTCACGAAGCTGAAGACAAATTGCAACCCACCTTTCGAGTTTTTTTTTTAACAATACTATTAGGGCGAATCAGCAGAGCTCAATAACGGTAATTGAGCCATCTTACTCAACTTCGATCTTTATTATCTCGAAATATTTAGTCCTTCAGCTTCGCGCTCGACCTTGCAGTGTGCAGAGCAGGTTTTGCATACCCTCGTACCTGCACTCCTGCGCCAGGCAGGATACCCGCCACTTCATTTATCGACCGAGATCTTGAACTGATAGAAGTATACAACTGTTGGTATGAAAACTAGCAGGACATAAATTCGTTCGCCGGCCTTCTTCGTTACGTTTCGAGTCTCGTGACCTACTTCGGATTGCCAGCCGCTCTTGTGACAACCTCTGCTCTCCAGCTTCTGGGCAAATCTTCGCCGACCCATTCCTTTGATACCTGTTTCTGGTCTTTTCTCACTATATATTTTTATCGCGTTCATTGCTATCTCTTTTGCATCACCGTTACAGTAGGGCAGCCTCGGATTCGCGGATCGCTTCCCTCGAAAATCTTTTAGCTCTCTCGAAGAGCGTAACGTCCTTTACAACAGTCTATAGCCAGCCTGCGTCGTTCCAGGAGCCAACGTTTGGCTACTTACGTACACGAATTTAGCCACTCTGCCGACTGAGAATGCTTAAGGGCCTCATATAGTCACCATTGTCTAGCTTCGACCCTACGACGCTATATTGGCAAGCCTACCATCCGCTTGCCGTTTGCGACTTGTGTCTCCTGATTACCTCGATGATTCGAATTTGAATGTGAATACACAATCCTAGTGTTCTAGTCAGAAAAGATCCGGGCCGCGTAGAAAATGCCCGCCAACGACGAAGCGGTCTCCACCGCTGGGAGGAAGGGCAAGCAGAAGAAGCTCAACTCCCATGAGGCATCCAGACTTTTGCAGGCGCGAATCTCTCAACTAGAGCAAGACGCTGCAGATGAAAAGGACCAGGAGACTGAGATTGGTGCGTATCTTGATCAAGAATCGCTACCACTTCATCCGGCTGACTAGGGACAGAACGGGAGGTTAAAAAGGCCAGTCGCGACCTGGTTCAACAAATAACAAAGATGTCAGATATACAGAAGATTGAGCTTCTCATACGGCGATCGAGCGACCTACTCGCAGAAATGCGACGTGTCGAAAAGGAGAACCAGAAAAACAAGAAGCGGGGCGACGCACTTCAGAAGGAAAAGGACGCCAATCGTGCGGAGTTGACCAAGACTGTTGGCCTCAAGGAGAAGCTGGAAAAGTTGTGTCGCGAGCTGCAACGCGACAACAATAAACTCAAGGTATGCGACTTGCCAGCAACTTTCTCGCTGGAGAAACTTTCCGCCCCTCGTTTCTTCAAGATGTTTGATCCACTGACTTATTTTTCTATTTCTGTCGTCTAGAACGAGAACAAGACGCTTCAAGACACGCTTAAGCACAGCCAGGCATCATGGGACGATCGATTTCAGACGGTACTCTCGAAACTTGAAGGCTACCAAGAGGAGAAGGATACGCCGCGCAAGCAGGTCGTGGATATGGAGATGGAAGAACTGTAAGTTTCCAACCGGTTTTTTTTTCCTTTGGCCTCCATCTCTTGCTCGAGGCCGGTTTTTACAGGAGGGAAAGGGTTCAGGCTAATCAAGGACTCGATGTACAGATTTCAGCTTCGCTTCAAATCTCTCATTGAGCAATATGAGCTTCGCGAGCTACATTTCCACTCTCTCATGCGCACCAAGGAGCTCGAAGTGCAGTATAACATGGCCCGATATGAAAGCCAAAAGAAGGCGGCCGAGGCAGAAATGTCACAGAATACACACCTTCAGAATCAGGTCCAGACATTCACAAGGACTGAAACCGAGCTTCGGAGCCAACTCAACGTTTACGTAGACAAGTTCAAGCAGGTAGGTCATCGCTGCATAGAGAGAAGAGAGAGGCGTCAACGGGAACTAATCACAAGTGGGGAATAGGTCGAAGACACGCTCAACAATAGCAATGACTTGTTTCTCTCGTTTCGGAAGGAGATGGAGGACATGTCGAAGAAGACCAAGAAGCTCGAGAAGGAGAATGATACGCTACGACGCAAGCACGATGCTACAAACGCCAACATCATCCGCATGGCAGAGGAGCGCGAGGACTTGAAAAAGAAATCGGATGCAGCGGAGAAGAAGGCGGAGAAGCTCATGGCTATTATTCGGAGCATGCAACAGCAAGGGCGACAGGTCCCTGCGGGCGCACTAGCAGGGAACGAGGCTGGCACACCAAACACAAACGGACAAGCGGGCGTCGAACCAGTCGAGTACTCGGAAGACGAAGACGAAGACGATGCAGGGGACGATGCTAGTGACGTCGAAGATGAGGATACGGAAGACGAAACGGTACTCGAGGCGACCGAGCGGCGCGCGTTCGGGCCTGAACGGCCGCCTCAACAGACTGCCCAGGCTCAACCTACTATCAACGGTCATTAGTGTCGGTCATTAGTGTCAGGCTCGCTCTCCATGGCAGCCGCTGCTCACACGCCGCCCGTGTAAGTGATTCGATTGAAACGCCAGGTCTGTTAGAGCCTCCGTAGATAGTCACCCCTCATGTTTTGAGTATTTCGCAAATCAAGCCCTTGGAGTACTTTTGCCCGTCTTGTGACGTAGGACTGTGATGACAATGTTGTATTTTCTGACCCTTTCCAACCCATCCGAGGCAAAACGGTCAGACCAGGCAGCCACAAGGCTGCCGCCGTGGCCATGCTTCTATAAAACACGCGTCTAAATGTCCAAGGCGAAGGGTGCAAGGAATTGGCGAACCATGATGAAGATATTGATACATGTCGGTATGCCGGGCAACGCCAGAGATATTATCAGAGATCCGGGTCGTGCTCTTACTAGGGACAGTTCCAAATAAATTAATAAACCCGACTGGTGGACCGTTTCGAGCGAAGATATCGTGTGTACGGAGTAGACAGGCACTGCCTCGTAGCCTTCTTTGACCGGGACTAGAAGAATGGTAGAGAAAAGGACGGAATCCACGAGGGGGTGAAAATGGGAAGAAAGGAGCCTTGTGTCTTTGTGCTTGTTGCGTTGTTTTATTGACAAGGTCAGGCTGCAGTTACTGGCAATAAGGGGGGAGGCAGGCTGGGAATAATGTGATTTCTGATATGTCGTATTTCAAATGAGAGGAACTAGGGAATTTGTATTTTATTTTGTTTTTGAACTGGGTTTACAGACTATTCAACTTTTCTTTGTATAATATGTTCTATGAGCAATTGTCTCGTGTTTTTAGGTTTTGCCATTGGATTTCGCATTTGTGCCTGATGTTAAAGTTGAGTTTTTTTGGGGGTCCGGATGGGCGTTGTTTGCCCCGCAGTGCAGAATGGGTCGGGAGCTGGTGTATTCTGCCAGGGTGGTGTAGATAGCCTGGACTTTGGTGGTTAGTCACCTGTAGAATACCTTTTACCCCCACCCGTAGGGCTAGGCTGCCTTGTGGTCCTTTGGGATGGTTTCCTGGAAGGCTATGTATGATATTGCGGCGTGAAATTGGCAATTAATGTTCTTTTTTTTTATCTCTCTTTCTTTATTCTTCTCTTTTGTCTTCTCTTTTATTTCTTTCTAGAAGGGAAGCGGGGTGTGAGATGACTGCATGTGATACCATTGCATCTTGACCTTATTGGTTTGCTTAGCTCGGAAGGGTCGAAATGATTCATTGGTTGGGGATTTACAGAGCATTCTGGTCGGGTCTTGAGGAAATCTTCCGGAAGATAGAGTCCAGCCAACCGGACCCTTGACCCTCAGATGTGCAGCAGGATAACCTGGCAGCCATTCATATATCAAGGCCCACCCCCACCCGAATGCCTGTCAAGTTGTGCTTTCCCGATGACAACCAGCATCAATTGCCAGACAGATCTTCTTTGCCCCGGGTCTCTTGCTTTGCTCTTGAAGAGAAAGCTCCTTTTGAAGTAAGTGTCCTCTCTGGAATCTTGTAGACTCGTGACAGTGGGCCACCAGCTGATATCAGACTTGGCTTGGGGGTCCAAGTTCTCGATTGCAGCCTGTTCAGCAATCTGGAATCTGGAATAAAGCGAATCAAGCCATGTTGGTTCCTTCCCCTGCAGTCTGCAGCCCGATACAAAGGGCAAAATTTGGAACTTGCAAGCAATAGTTGAGCAATTCTCAATTGGCTGTCCACCCACCCACTCGACACCATACTTATGACCCCCACTTACAACACATCGCATAACTTCTTTCGTACCTGTAACCCAGCCTGTGAGTAACTAGGTTAGTTTTGTTTCTGAACCGACAAAGGTCTCTGGGCCTCCGAATGATGTCTTGTGATATGAGTCGGTCATAGTCACGTACACAATCAACTCCCAACATCAGGCCAGTGAAGCCGAGATAGACGGGCGGGTTTCTGGGGGCGGAGAATTAGGCATTGATCTTTTTGTGGGTACTGTGCATCCCATCAAAGCTCTGTATACAATGGTATGCAAGAGGAGCTTATAAGAGGGGGAGGAGGCATGTATTATGCATGTGTTGTGTCTCCCCTCTTGCTTGCTTGCTTGCTTGCTTGCTTGTGTATTGTATTATCGGCCTGCCAATCTGTTTCGTTGGTCAGGTGCTCTAGGCAGAAATTTGTTGTTATTTAAAGAGTCCCCCTCCTCCAGCATCTCTCTATCAAGAGCTTCTTTTAACTTCACCATCACCTTTCATTCTTTGTTTATGGGAGCTTGGTTTACCCTGTTGTAAATTTCTGGCCTAGAATTCTTCTCCCTGGGATACTCTTACCTCTGAGTTGGAAATATCCCGTTATTACCTTCTCTTGATCTCCTCTCAAAGTCTGCGTCGTATCATTCAGAGAGAATCCTGCTTTTTTTTTTCTCTTTTTTCTTCTCCTTTTCCTCCTTATTTACCCCTAACCTCTCTGTTCGTCATTTCCATCTGGTCCTATTTCATTATTCATTCTCTTCTCTGGAAAAGAAAAAGAGGGGAAACATACGTTTCACCTCGTACTACGGACGGAAGGGCGGATAGTTGCGACAGGAGTGGTAACTGGGCTGGTAACTGGTAACCATGGACAAAATCGACTTCTTTTCCTTCTTCAGCGGCCATTCCATGACGGCCAGTGCTTACGATGCTGGTGACCCAAACTCGACCAAAGACTCCCAAGACACGTCACAAATCGTTGAGTCGCTCCTCCCAGTCCTCGGTGGTCAGTTTGCGCCCGTGCTGCGGGTTCTCATCTTCTTCTATCAAGTCATTGGCACAAGCCTAGGCCTGGATCCCGCTCGTCTACTGCCCCTCGCGGCCTCCATTTGGGTCATCAATAAGTTTGGGCGCCAGACATTCAATTCCGTGTACCGTCTAGTTGAAGAGCACTTTACTTGCGACGTGCACGTGGCCAGCAGCGATGACATTTACACGTACATTATGGCGTGGCTTGCCGAACAGCCTCGCATGCGGAACTCTCGATCACTCATGGCGGAGAGTGTCAGCAAGATGGCGTGGGAGGAGGACGAAGTACCAACTAGTGAAGAGGCCTTGACATCCAACAAGGGCGAGTATCTCAACTTTTCCAATCAGGAGGCAAAAACGGTATGTGGTCTCCCAATATGCCAATATGGTGGTGTGGGTTGTTTTTTTTTTAAGCCTGGAAAGGACCGACTCTGGATCCCCAAACGAGCAAGTGTCGTCGTCTGAAGTCGAAAAAAAAAAACATGGGACGAGGTCATATGTTGATGTGGCTGTGGTAAACGAGGCGACTAAGAAGGCTATTGTGTGTGCTGCAGACGTGTGGCGAAGTTGGCGGTGCTACCTGCTATATCCACCCACCTCCTTCTTCCTTCTTGTAGCCTTCTCTCCTGGCTTCGGTTTCTCGTATCCACTCTTTCTCATTCGTACGCGTGGGGCGTGGGCGTCAGCCTGGTCTAAATACGCACGCAAACACACACCATCAGCGACACGAACAACCAGTGTTGGTGTGTGTGGGCACAAGAAATGTGTGTGCCGGCTGTCTTTGATCCAAGCTGACTTCGTCTTAGCCACCTCGGTTTCTTCCGGCTTTGGGAATCCACAGCTTCTGGTTCGCCAAATCGTACTTTCGTCTTCACCGAAAGCAAGTGCCTCTCTTGGAAAGCAATCTCGGCTATACCAGTGTCCAGGACAAGGAGGACTTGATTCTTTCGTGCTTCGGGCGTGACCCAGGTGAGCCACCTCAACCCACCTCCCGTTCATTTCCATTTGTACCTTCGTTGAAGGCCTTTCCGTTTTCTATGGTATTCCCCACGGGAGCCTAGTTTTTAAACCCACTGTTGCTGACGTTGGCTTGATGCCTCGTACCAGCTCCGCTTAAGAAATTCCTCCAGCACACAAAAGAATTCTACTACAAGAGCCACTTCGCCAAGACTACCATCAAACGTCCGAGCTCGAGGAATCAAGGTTCTTGGGGTAGCCGGTTTTACTGGAGCCGCGTGGCCGAACGTCCTGTCCGTCCCCTTGAGACTGTAGTGCTCGACTCCAAACGTAAAGCCCAGGTTCTTGCCGACATTAACGAGTATCTCCATCCAGCCACACCCCGCTGGTACGCCAACCGGGGTATTCCCCTGCGTCGCGGATACCTGTTCTATGGACCTCCGGGTACCGGAAAGACTTCGCTTTCGTTTGCACTTGCTGGTGTGTTCGGGCTTGACATTCATGTAATCAGCTTGCTAGAACCAACACTCACAGAAGAGGATCTTGGGACGTTGTTCAGCTCGCTACCGAGGAGATGTATCGTCCTCTTGGAAGATATTGACACGGCCGGTCTGCGGCGCAACGAGGAGAGAGACATTGTGGTCAACGGTGTCAAGGAGAATGCTAAAGATGTCTCCGGCAAACAGAAGTCCAAAAATGGTGATGTGAAACAGGACCAGAGCAGCAAGACAGACTCTCGTGATTGGAACGTCACAGAGCTTGCCAAGGCCCTCAAGGAAAGCAACTCCAAAGATGAAAAGAAGGGAATCACGCTCTCGGGCCTCCTCAATGCTATTGACGGCGTCGCCTCGCACGAAGGCCGCGTGCTCATCATGACTACAAATCGACCCGAAGACCTTGATGAGGCTCTCATCCGTCCCGGGCGTGTCGATTTGCAAGTAGGATTTACTAACGCGACGTCCGAACAGGCAGGAGAGCTGTTCATTCGCATGTATGATCTTAAGGTGCCATCCAAATCCATCGACAGTGACTCTGCTGCGCTGCTCCAAAGCCCAGCAGAAAAGTTGGAGCCTGGAACACAACGGCCTACTTCTTCCTCGAGTAACGGGGCTCCTGTCTCGGCCGAAATTGATACATTTTCCGAGACGGCAACAGTAGTTTCGCCAGCAACCGAAAGCGAGGATGGTATGGACCAGCCCAAGCCAACTGGCGAAAACCTCTACTCCATCGCCGCTCGCTTCGGTGCCAAAATTCCGGACGGGCTCTTCTCGCCCGCCGAGATTCAGGGTTTCTTATTGAAGCGGAAGAAGGAACCTATGCGCGCTCTCGAGGAGACTGACAAATGGGTCGAGGCTATGGTGCAGCAAAAGAATGAGCGGAAGAAGATTGCGCATATGCAGTAAACCGTGTGTCATGACTGACACGAGCTGCACTCCGACTGATTTAACATGGTCATGTTTTTTTTCCTAGTCTTTCTTTTTCTGCGTAAGAACGACTTCTCAGTTTGCACCATCCTGTTTAATCGTCGCATTCTCCTCTCCGTTTTTCTCTTTTGAATATCTCCCAATAGCACACAGGGAAAACATTGGTTACGTTGTCAGGTCATTTGGATGAATAAAGTCTGCATTTCACATCACGACTAGACTTTGTATAAGCCAAAAGAAGAAAAAAAAGACCGAGTCATGCTTTACGAGTTGGGTGAAAGGCGAAAAAAAATATGATGGCAGTGGCAGGATTCGAACCTGCGAAAAACATCGCTTGAAAGAGAAATCAACGCTGTAAGACAATGCCGCTGAACCACCGCTTCACTGCCGGGAGTGAGAGAGCTTGAATCGATTATAAAGCCATGGGAAGGTCTAGGAACTTGGGCCCAGGACTGCGAGATTACCGTCCATGATCAGGAAAGTTTCATATCGATAAAACCCGTATGCATATACATGCCTTTACTGATTCAGTCATACTTCTTCCCTCCAACCGAAAGGCCGCGTGATAAGAATGTGACTATGGGGACATGCCGCTGGTGGCCTGTAATCGAGGATCAATCATACTATAATCGTCGTCGTCCATCGGTCCCAGTAATGGCTGGCCCACAAGATGCGAGGGCCCTTCATCTTCCTCGTCTTCTTGGTCCCCTTCTTCCACTTCATCGTCATCGGGCGAAGTAGTGCCCTCTTCTTCCTCGTCACCAATGAGATGGCGTTGCAAGTCTTCGTCATCGTCGTCATCGTCTTCATCTTCGTCTTCGTCGTCGTCATATAGGACGCCCAGAGGATCTCGCATTGAGAAGCCGCGTGAGGGACTATTAGATATGCTTGCGTCGTCGTCGACGATGGCAGATTGCATACCTGGGATGACTGTTCCGTCATCTTCGTCTTCGGAGACGGATTTGTCGCTTGTTATGGACGTTGCGTCGTCGTCTTCTTCCTCTTCTTCCCCCTCCAGCTCCTCCTCCTCCTCCTCCTCTTCTTCTTCTTCATCGCCGGGGACCCTTCTTGGTCTCGCGTGTCTAACGTGGACGTTGAACTTCTTCTTTCTACGTTTGCTTCGACGTACCCTGTTTCCGCTGATGTGGTGTAATTCGGCCTGTGTTAGACGCAAGTCTGGCAGGGCATTGAGAGCAATACTTCCGGCCCTGGGGGGTGTCACGTCGCCGGGCTCGCTAAAGTCACTAGGCTTGAGGTTCGGAATCGGGCGGTTGAAGAGGATTGCTATGAGTTTGTATTTCATGATAGATTTCACCTTCATCCAGAGACCTTGGTGGTACCATCCGCTCACGACAACGTCGCAGGATGGGCGCACTTGGGTTTGGTTGATCATGGCGGAGAGAAGGGGGTCCGTTATGTCGCAGACCTGCCAGACTTTTCCGTTGGAGTAGTACGTTTTGCCGTCGAATATGTGGCTTGTCGACGTGTGTTCCTCGTATACGAATGGGTTGGCGTCACGGATGCGTCGAAAGTCGCGCCAAGAACGGGACTTGTTCGTCCCCGGGGGCGGCGGGAGACGGAAGAAAAGGGTTTGGTAGATGCGATATTTGGGATCGGTTCGGGGGTCAACGCCGTAGCGGATGGTGGCGTCACGCCAAGGTCCGTTTTTGAATTGATAGGCCACGAAGCCGAGAAATTTCTTGAGGAAGTTCCAGTTTTTCACGCGCGGGCCGAGTTGGTTGAGGAGGGAGCGACGAGTCCAGATGGGGCGCAGCTCAAAGGCTTCCTCGAGGGCGCTCATGGTTTCGACAACGACCGGATCGGAGAAATCTGGTTCGCGTTGGGGACCATCGGGGATAGGTGCGTCAGAGGAGATAAAGTAGCCAAGGAGTTGGGGTGCGGTAGTGTTGATCGCTTCTTGCTCACCGCCGGGACCTTGGACGAAGCGTACGTAGGGGTTCTGTTCGTAAAAGTAGTTGAAAGGTAGGCTTGTGTGAGTGAAACGCGGGGGAGGGATGATATCGACATTTGGAGGAGCGTCAATGGTTGGCTTCAGTCTGAATTTTGACAGTTTGGAGACTGGCGATTGGAGTGAGCGCTTGGAAGTCATGAACATTTTAACCATCGTTTCGAAAAGGAGGGACTTACTATCACCAGAGAGAACATTGTCCATAAAATTGGAAGCAAAGTCGGAAGTCGTCAGGTCCCAATAAAAGTCGGCATAACCTGCATGGTAGTTTCTGTCAGTTTCTGTGACTTGTGGTTGGGCCGTTGGGCTTCAAGGGCTAGACGGTTTGGGATTGAGGGCATCATACCGCGATATCGATGTGTATGATGAATTGTTCCGACAGCGGCAACCTTGTAACGGCCAACGTTATCCAAAAGCTTTCGCCGGAGAGTCTGAGGTTCGTCCATCCTTTTCTGGGATAGGACCTGGGGCTCTTCGGCGGCGCTGGGTAGTGACGACGCAGGCGTAGAGTCATCCGCAGGTGATGGCGATTTCGTCCCCTCTTCAAAATCTTCGAATGGGTCATCGGTGCCTCTTTTCCGCCTTCTCCCAGTTCTCTTGGGGACCGTCACCTTGATGACAACGTTGTGTGACACGGCATTGTGCGACAAGACAGGCTGGCACATGAGACTGTCTGGGTTGAGAAAGAAAGGCAGGGAGTTCCGGTTTGGGTCCAATGTCTGGAGCGAAGAGTTAGAAGGGGTGCGGGGTGCGGGGTGCAGGTAATTCATGGGGAAGAGCTCACCGAGTCAAAAACCGGTGCCCTACCAAAGGCACGCATGGCGCGATCCATATTCTGGATCACCATTGGAATCTCGACAGCACCAAAGGCCCGCGCCGGGACCGTCAGAACAGGAGCGGTGCTCGCATCTACCCCGTCGAGCTCGTCCTCGGGTTCTGGGGACCCGAGAAGATGTGGCTCATTGGTAGGACTAGGCGCGTCGCTGATATGAGAAGATTCCTCGACGTCAACGTCAGCGTCAATATCCTCCACATCCACATCGATTTCTTCGGAGTCATCCGTATCAGAGGAAAGATCTCTCGGGCTATCCATAATGTTTTTGGAGGCAGGTTAATTTCTCCCCCCAAAGACAAAATCAGGCGTGGTAGATTGCCAAGCACAGTTCCAATTTAAGTGTACAAACCGGTTCGCAGGATACGAGCACTTGGTATAATCCAAATATAACCCAAGAGAAGGCAGGAGGGGAGGGAAAAAAAATTGTTGATGATGCGCGCGTGCTCGAAGCTTGAAAGTGGACAGCCGTTGGCAAGTGCACATCTGAAAGAATCCTAACGCCCAACATGACTAGAGTACTTGGTACTTGTTATTATCACTCAAAATACACGTTACAAAGGGTACTATATACATCCTCGATTCTCCTACGCATTCTCCACCCAACATCCCATTTTTGAATAGGGAAAATGCGTGTAGAAAGAGAGAAACGGTAGAGGAAAGGTTTATACATTTCTTATCCTCTACTTGCCTCTTGAGCCCACTCTGAGGGGAGAGAAGAGTGTTTCGTTGATACACTTCACTATCACGAAACCCTTGTTCGGTGGGCGAGACCCTGTACGCTGCTTCCCCACCTCCCACTGTAAATTTCAACGTCACGCTGACTCCGTACTTGTATTACGGCATTGCCCCTTTTGCCCTAAAGATCAATGAGAGCTGCCACTCTCCCTTTCCTTCTCCCTTTCCTTCTCCACGTGTTCCCAGTACTTCTTATTGGCCGAGAACCTTCGCAAACTCTTCCCCCATATTCATATTATTCATATTATCATGAGTAAGAATGAAGTGAGTAAGAATGAAGACAAGCGCAATCACGGAAAACGGAAACGAAGCAATTCTGCAGGCCCAAGTTGTCGATACAAGGATTAATAGCATAACCAAAAGCGAACGCAAGCGTATTGCGAATGATGATGACGGTAATAACAGGGTGCCATTCATGATGTTGTATCATGAGAGGTTGGTACTGTAGAGCTTACCAGCCCAGAAGATGTTTGGAAAGAACACGAGGATTGCCAGTGCGCGCCAGCTCTTTGCCAGAGTCTGTTTGACACTAAGTATGCCAGGAAGGAGAGTCACAAGCCCGAGCTTTTGCGCATAGGTCCTTGGAGGTGGGAAAGAATGTGTAGCTGAACAGTTGCGGTGCCCTTCTCAATTCCCAGACCGTCTGTATTTTCACCATCACCGGGCTCGCCACCTTAAGTGATGTTATGGAAGTAAATAGTGTCCTGTAAGAAAAAGAAGAGGATCACACCGGCCACGGCAAGAACTATGGCTCCGAAGAACATGGCCCATTTCCATCCCACAGCGTCATTAAGAAAGCCAGCGAAAAATGAAGCGAAGAAGTTGGACCCAAAGAGGACAAAGGCGTACAATGACATAATATACGCACCTCGCTCATGAGCGAAGAACAAGTCCGGAACCGAAACTTTGGGAAGAGATTCGACTGGCGAGGCAAATATCCCGAGCAGAATGCGATGGGCATACCATTGGCCAGCACCATGAGAATACGGAGCTCAAACCATATGAATGATAGAAAGTAAAATGGAAATAATGTAGACACCTCTTCGACCATACGAAATTGCAATAGGCTGCAAATCAAACACCCCCAACCAAGAAACAAGAACATCAGTCTGGTGCCCAAGTTCAATTGTCCCACTGTTAGGTCTTGGGCCTCGGCAATCTTCGTGAGGACACAGTGTTGACAAAGATACTGAATCTGAGATGGTTCTGTAAAGAGTATTGAAGAGTTTGAACAGTATATCGGGGGGGTAATGGTTGATCAGGGAGACGACCAGATGAGATCGAAGTGCATCTGCCAGACGAGTAACAGAGACCTGCGTTCAGAATACGCTGCTATATATACACAGGATCAGAAATTCATCATAGTGTACAGCCTTTTAACCGAATTAACAGCTTATCCGCGCATTGCGCTGAACAAGCGGCAGTTCTCATTCTTGGATGTAAAATATCTTATTAGGATCGAAAAGAGACTGGATCAATGGCGTAAGTAGCAAGGATTGTCGTTTCAAACATGGGGGCCTTAATTTTCTCAGGAATAAAAACTACAAGAACAATCGAGTCAGACTACAGCTTGTCTTTCGTACACGCGTCGTCGAGGTCCGAGCAGATATTATCGCCCAAAGATGATACCATACCACCCAATACGGCTTCCCCACTAGGAGCCTTATGTATTTCTAAAGACATCAAATCCCTAAGAGAAGCAAAAAGGACAACCAAGATCATCCCAGGCTGTCCACTCGATGAGCCATGAGGGAAAACGTGTAGATAGCAACAATAAACCAGGGCCTTAAACACACTCGAGCGGATCTAAACCCCAGTTCTTAGCACACTAAGCACCCAAATCACAAACCTCTCGAGAGAACCCTGACCGTTTCCCTGCCATATCCAACCCCTCTCTCCCACAAAAACAAAAGACAGGGCGTAAACGCCGGGCCAAAACGGCCCCACACGGTGGAGAAATCCGGCGGTGAAAAGCGGGGCTTTCAACCGTGGTCTGGGACTTCATTGGCCGGTGCCGGGGCCCGTAGGATTGTAGGATCGGGCTAACTGTACTGGATATTTATGGAAAGAAGGAAAAAAGAAAGAAAATTCAGATGAACTTTTATCTCGATTTTTTTATTTGTATATTGTCTTCAGGAGATGAGGTCTGATGGGACGTTAGTTATGTGCTTGAGGGTGGGCATGGAAGAAGGAGAAGGGTGGAGAGGGAAACGACTGGGTATCATTGTGCGGTAATAGCTTCTCTGGGTTTGAGCTGCATGTATTCAAGGGCCGGTCTTTTGGGGTGACGTCATTGGAAGTATGGGAGGATTCTATGTGTAAATGGCAGATGCAAGGTTTAAGAGTTCTCGGGTAAGAGCTCGGGTGTACTACCTTACCGAAGATGCTTCTGCTGTGGTTATCAACAGTGTAGGCTACTAAGTTGTAGGGCCAAACAGCCAGGCTTATCGGTGGTTGGGTTTACAGATAGAAACAGACCATCTCGTCGGTCGGTGGTAGAGACAGAGGAATCTAGGTCGGTAGTCGTTGAAGAAGAAAAACGTCTCTTAAACTGATGGAGGCATAGGCCTTGGATTGAAGTTTCAATAAGCTCATATAAGCCGGCGGACAGCAGTTAATCTAAAGAAACCAGTTAGTTCAAAACTTGCATTAGGTTTCCTTCCCCGGCCCTCATGCAGCAGGCAACATTCAGTTCTCCTTACCATTGGGTAGACATCCGATGCATGCATCTTTCCCGGGCCTTTCCTTATACTAAGAAGGATCCAAGTTTAGCATTAACAAGACAGGGACCGTGGTCCAAATAGCCTACCACCTTCTTCCCGAAATTTGTCGAGACTTCTTTTCTTACGTGTAGCATCGTTACTGCAGATCCTGATGTTTATAGTTCAATCTGCAGTTATTTTTAAAAACTGGAAACGACGTGTTACGGTTGACCTTGCTTTACCGAGATTGTCTTTTTTAACCTTGGCATGCCTTAGAGTATAATGGGATGTCGGCATTCGCAGAAGATAACAGCGAATGAGCCGGGTACGTTTTCGATAGAGTGATGCCGAGAAAATTTTCTTTTCTTACCTTTTCTAATTGCCAGAAGGAAAGGGATAAAAGGGCAACCTCTCCAGTTCATGGTCGTAGTGAACTAAGTAGGATGGAACTGGAAGGGGAACCCTAACCCTGCCGAGTTTTGACATCAATGGCTTTCTCTATGTATTAGGATCAAGGGGAAACAATTGATAGGAAATACCCTCTTCTTCAGTACGTGTATGACAACAAGCCTTGTAGCACTGCCCTAGACAACAAACGCCACACCTAGGAGCCCGTACGGAGACAGACAAAGGAGGCAACTATCGGGGTAGAGGGCCAAGAGCAGAGAGAGGTAGAGCCTTCTAGACCCCTACCAAACACTAACCGCCGATGTTTTCCCATTTGATTTTAATCTTATATTTCCTCTCGAATAATCCCTTCTCCCCTTCTCTCCTTGTTTGCTCAAAGGACAATCAGTGGGAGAGTTTGGCTCGGTACGTGTTCAAGACGCTACAAGGAGGGTGGTACCTGAGGCTTAACTGTAACTGGTTACTGGGTGACGGCGCTGGCGGGTCCAGCTATGTACTATATGCACTTTGAGTAACTTTGTTGTTCATACGGAGTAAATATACTGTGTGTGCGTCTGTTCTTGTATGTGTTTGTGTGCACAAAAGTACTCCACAATCCATACCCTCCCCCAATCAGCCCCAAGCCAGGAGAGAATACTTCCATCAAGTACATCTACCCCACCCAACAGTACATTACCTATGGAGGAGGCTTGAAGGCCAAAATGACGGATTGGGCTGGCCAGCCACACAAGGCCACAGCGGGCCACGGAGAGGCCACACTTCACGGCCACAGGCTAGGCCACCAACCCATTCACGGAAAACAGCTAGGCACGTTGGACAGCAACACGCACTACCACCAAATGCAATTCCCTCCAACGCAAATGGCCAGAAACCGTCAAATCAATTCCCAAACCTTCAATCATTCTCACGCCCATCCTATCGATTGCTTGCAAGATATTCTTTTCTCCCTTTATGACTTCATCTATTTTCGTCCTTTCTTTCCAAACGGTTGAATGACTGGCCTCTACAACCCCCGTCTTCCCTGTCCTGATCGGACAGACCCCTTACCTCGCCAAAGCCCCGAAACCTCGAAAAAATAACAATCCCCTCCCGCCTTTCCTCTTCCGCACCCCCGCCCCCCCCAGTCGAGTGTCTTTGCGAATCGCACAGCCAACCTTTCCAACTGTGGCCATCCATTTTTCTGTCCACCTTCTGTCGTGTAATCTCAAATTGCTCATTGAGCGACGTGTCGCTCCCTCTTATTTTTTCTCTCTAATTCATTTTATCGTCATCGCCAAGCTATTCCTCTTGTGCCCCATACCCCCGCACTCCCCTATTTCGCAGCATTCCCGTTCTTTGTGGTCCCGAGCCTTTCTCCTTCTCCGGTCCAACTTCTCCGCCCCCGGCCGATCCGTGACGAATCCTCGCGTCTCGGCCTTGCCGACCATCTCTACTCGACAATTCCATCTGCGGCCGTCTGCCGGCGTCGCGACCTAGTCCCCCAGCCAGCCACTGTAGCGGGACCTCCCTTGTGCGAGCTTTTTTTGGACTGGTCCTAGGCCGACAAGATGAAGGGATTTCGTCGAGTGGTAAGCTCCCACAGAGATCGATACACTGCGTCCCGGTCCTCCCATTGCCCCTTTTAGATCTCGATGATACTGACTGGTCCGGGGTACACCCCCTTGGCAATAGCTCACTCGTGGAAAAGATGGGAACAAGGCGAATAAGAACAAAAACAAGGATGGTAAAGACGGTACTGCGTCGCCGTCGTCATCGTCCCGAGATGCGAATCAATCTCCTGTCCTAACCCCTTCCTCCTCGACCTCAACCTTGAACGATATTCGTAACGATCCTCGCAATAAGCCTTTGCCTCCAAATAATGCTGGTGGATTGGGGCCCGATCACAACCTGCCCTCCCAAGCACCGCAGATTGCACCCTTGGGGTCGCAGCAGGCTTCGGGAGACAGATTCAATACACCTCAAGCCTCCAATGGAGGTGCCACACCTTCGAGGCTCGGCGCTCTTCCCCCTACCGTCATCGTGAGCCCGTCACCGATGGTATGTGCCCGCTCGCACGGCCTTGTGGTGGGCGATTGCTCACCGCTTGTCGCCGGCTGACCTTGATCTCTTCACCACGATACTGACTTTCATCTCTCTTAGCATGTCCCGCCCCCGGGCGCCACCGAAACGCTCCCAGGCGACCTTGCCCCGCCTAAAGCGGGCTCCAAGTCCCTGATGTACGACCGCATTCACCAGATGACGCCCAAGGATGGCATTCCTGAAGGCCTCCGGACCCCCAAACGCCAACACTCTTCGCGTTTCGAGATATCGGCCCACCGTGACCTGGAGAAGCTCCCTGGCTTCCACGAAGTGCCGCCTAACCGCCGGCAAGAGTTGTTCATGCAGAAAATTGACCAGTGCAATGTCATCTTTGACTTTAATGACGCCACAACTGACATGAAATCCAAAGAGATCAAGCGCCTGGCTTTGCATGAACTACTCGACTACGTGGCCAATAATCGTCAGGTTATCACCGAGCCCATGTACCCTAAGGTGGTAGAGATGTTTGCCAAGAATCTTTTCCGCCCCATTCCTCCCCCCGTGAACCCGCAGGGCGAGGCTTTCGACCCGGAAGAGGACGAGCCGGTCCTCGAGGTAGCTTGGCCTCATATCCAAGTGGTGTATGAATTTTTCCTGCGTTTTATCGAAAGCCAGGACTTCAACACCAATATTGCCAAGGCCTACATCGACCACGGCTTTGTGCTCCAACTGCTTGAGCTGTTCGACTCGGAAGACCCGCGGGAACGAGACTTCCTCAAGACGACGTTGCACCGAATCTATGGTAAATTCCTCAATCTGCGATCCTTTATCCGCAAGTCGATCAACCACGTCTTCTTCCAGTTTACATACGAGACGGAGAGGTTCAACGGCATTGCCGAGCTTCTTGAAATTCTCGGCTCCATCATTAACGGATTCGCCCTTCCTCTGAAGGAAGAGCACAAAACCTTCCTGACCCGCGTCTTGCTTCCTTTGCATAAAGTAAAGAGTCTTAGCATGTATCACCCGCAATTGGCCTATTGTATCGTTCAATTCCTTGAGAAGGACGCATCTCTAACGGAAGATGTACGTATTCCCCTCAAAGCCACCGCCTTTTCCTGCTGTGTGCTTACCACTAATGACTTTTTTACTAGGTCGTCCTGGGACTTCTACGTTACTGGCCAAAGGTGAACAGCACCAAGGAAGTCATGTTCCTCAACGAAGTTGAGGACATTTTCGAAGTGATGGACCCGGCCGAGTTCGCCAAGGTTCAGGAACCCTTGTTCCACCAGTTGGCGAAGTCGGTCGCCAGTCCGCACTTCCAAGTCGCCGAACGTGCACTCTATTTTTGGAACAACGAGTATTTCTGCAACCTGGTCAGCGACAATGTGGAGATTATCCTTCCCATCATGTTTGCCCCGTTGTATGAGAACTCAAAAGGCCACTGGAATCGGTATGTCTGCCTCTTGTCCTTACCGAACCCCCTTTCTCCCTTAGCAGCAAAATCTCTGACATTTTGAGCTAGAACCATTCACGGCATGGTTTATAATGCTATGAAGTTGTTTATGGAAATCAATCCCCAGCTTTTCGACGATTGTTCCCACGAATACACCGAGCACCAGAACAATGCTGGAGCTCGTGAAGCAATGCGAGAGAGGAAGTGGGCGGCCGTTACGGATTTGGCAAACCGGAGGAAGGGCTCCAATGTAAATGGTACGGCGTCGGGCCGACCGCGTGGTGCCTCACTTGCCCGTGTTGAAGAGGATGATCCTGCTGAAGACAATTCGAAGCGTCTCGACTCGTTGAAGCTTCAAGATGGCGACCGCCGAGACCGTCGAACACACGAACGCCAGAACTCTGGTTCCTCGCGGACTCAACGGTAATGAAACAAGAGTCTCCTTGTTCTTGAAGAAGACAACCCAAATTTGAACCTGCTTCACAACCAATTTGAACGGACAAGGGCATTCATGGCTTGAATCGGTGGGAATCCCGAGGAGAATGCAGTCTATTACTTTTACATCGGATGGCGCGATTGGTTTGCCACGAAAACACAAAGATACCACCCACATATATAACACCCCTATCGTCCCCCTTCCCCCGCTCATGTGTTTTGCTCTCAGCAACATTGGCTAGGAGCTCCTTGACCATTTCAACTTTCCCTTCCTGCCATGTATTGCTCTTGCTCCTCTTAACAATGTACAAGTTCAAGTTGATGTGCTGAAGGAAAGAAAGTAGCGAGCTAGAGAGTTTCTATTGAAGCGCTTGGTTCTTCTGAAAGCGATTGGAGATGAAATTTAGCGGAAGAGGGGAAAGCGGTGCCTGTAAAGAAGGCGATGGACGATTGATGGTGATGGTGGGACTTTCAAAAACGCACTCGTTTCTCTTGTTCTTCTTTTTCTTCTTTTGCCTTACCCCTCCATGTCCTAGGGGACATACGTGATGTACCAGCTTTTATGGAATGACAGACATCCCGAGCGTTGACTTTTTTTTATTCTTCCTCTGACGACACTGCAATATTCAGTGTCGCCCCTTTGTCTGTCACTATTCCCCTCTCTCTCATATTTTGACTGGGAGGCTCCCGACGATGCGACTTTGACTTTTGTCTTCCAACCGGAATAAACCCTTTGTCCAAACCCAAACCTTCACTTTGATTCTCCCCTTCGTCATCCATTCTTGGAACCCAAAAAAAAAATCACAGTGCACCTTTTGTTTTTCTTTTTCTTGTTTTTTGTTAGGGAAACTGAATAGAGGAATTCATGACAGCTACGCCTTTAAACATTCTATTCGAGAACCAAGGGATTAACACTGTATCATTTCCATTGGAAAAACTCGTCAAAACTCGTCATGAATCACTATGGCTACTTCCATTACATCATATTGAGCCTTTTATACTTTAAGGGATTGAAGGTAAGGCTGATGCTGATGCGTGCCACTGTGTGAAATGTTTGCATTGATAGTGCATAGAACCTTTTTACACCCACCCTATACAAATCAGTACCCAGCCCTTTTTTTTCACCATCCTCGTCCCCTTCCGTATCCTCTTCCGCTGCCCTGGCCTCTCATCTTTGAATTTCCTCCCCTGCCGTAATGTTGATATGGTGCGTGTGGTTGGCTGGTCCAATTCTGTTGTGGTGGGGGAGGCGGAGGAGGAGGAGGGGGTGGTGGTACTCCCATCTGGGGTTGGTAGCCAGGCATCATCTGTGGGGGTGGTGGCGGTGGTGGCGGTGGCCAGGGTCCTTGGTAGGCTTGTGGAGGGGGAGGTATGGGGGGTACGGGCATGTTGTAGCCCATTCCCATTGCCATGCCGGCCATGGCCATCAATGGAGCTGGGAAGCCGGGGAAAGGCGGCGGCGCACCGGGTGCGGAAACAGGTGGGTAGGGGGGCATTCCGCTGGGTTGATGGGGAGCTTGGTCTCTGGATCGGTAGTCGTGGCTTGGACCGCGGGGTGGACAAGCGGATCTGGAGCGTGATCTTGACCTTGATCGATGCTTTGAAGGTGATCGGTGGCGGGAACGGCTACTGCGGCTGCGGCTACGGCTGCGGCTGCGGTCCCAGCCCCGGCCCCCGCTTGGACTTCTGCGCCGTGAGTCACTGCGGCTGTGGCTGCGGCTTGCACTGCGTGATGTCCGGCGTCGTTTAAAGGCCGGTGGCGACTCGCTTCGGCTAGAGGTGGTGAGGGACCGACCTCTTGATCGGCTCCTTGATGGAGATGATGTGCGGTTTCCTCGTCCCTTGGCTTTTTGCTTTCGTTGCTTCATCTTTTCGCAGAATGTCCGTGACCAACCGTAGTAGGTTTGTGATTCAATCACTTCGCCCGTGACTTCATCAAGAACCACGACCTCACCCATTTCACTCAGTCCACGGTGTGCGTCGTCCTGGTCCGCTATGGGCCCCTTGGAGTACATGGATGAGACATCGGCTAGAAGATCTTTGACGGCCTGAGCAATAACCTTGTCTGCCGGTCCAGGAGCAAATTGAAGAGGGCGTATCATGGTAGGGTTCATGGGTTTGGCCGAGTTGGGCGTTAGGTGTGGAAGCCAGTTCGCGGCCGGGAGGTCGTACCAGGGTGTGGAAGAGTCGCCATGCATAGACGGAATCATAAACGGTACATCTTTCGAAAGCTTGGCAGACGGTTTATCTGCTTTTGTGTCATCATCTTTCTGTTCTACACCAGGGCTCGTGGTTCCAGATTCTGCGCTCTCCGTGACGGCGCTTCGAAGCTCGTCTATGAAGGTGGAGGGGTAGAGGTTCTTCTCGTCCCAAAAGGCGAGTAGGTCGCGAATCTTTTCCAATTGTTTGGGCCTATGGGGGAACGCCGAGGCTCGCTTGAACAAAGCAACGAGGAATGGTTTGATCTCATCCGCAAAAAGCTCATCGTTGGCACGACCTCGGGTATGGAATAGTACGTCGTTAATGAGATAGAGGATATGCAGTTTCTTGAGCCTTGCGGAAGGGCGCGTTTTCGGTTTGGACCCGGTGGTAGTGTCGATTAATGAATTAGACAGAGCTGTCAAATACTTGGCCAAAGCCGTTATGCGCGAAGCTGACGCATTGATATTTTTCAGAATCCAATATTTGCATTTCTAATACATTCCATCGGGAAAAAGAGAGAAAAACGTTTAGCCCCCGGTTCCAACAGAGCTTGTTTGAGTGTCAAAAGGGAGAAAAGAAGCGGCAGAGGTCAAGTATTCAAACCTGAACGTTGGAACGAGAACACTGGCGAAGAGCATCCTGTAGAAGCTGGTGGAAAGTGTCAATCTCGCTACGGGAGCAAGGGGTCGGGTCGCTTCGAAGGAGGATGGCGGAGAAGGAGGCATTGGCGATAGCGAGCTCGTGGGAAGCCATTCTAGAGGAGTTGAGTAGCTGCAAAAAGCAGCAATTGCCGTTGGGGCTTTTGGCAGAGGTTACCAAGAAAAGGGCTTGCGATATCACTTTGCGATCGATTTGCCGATTTGGTTTTTGCATCCAGAACGAAGTTCTTCTGGACGTGAGAGCTAGATATGAAGCGAATTGATTGGTGGCGGTTGAAATTCGGAATTAAGTCACCATGGAGAGGTGCGGTTTTGATCCGCACACTGTGTAACTACTTTTATGAAACATTGGATCGCTATTAAACTAGATCTAGTGGACTGCGGAGAGTACAAAGTATTATTACTGGCTTACTTGTGCTAGTACGTTTTACAGTACTAGCTAGGTGGACGACTCCTGTGGGATCCTCTAACAGGGATTACTCTGTCCCCTATTGACAGTGTGCTCGTACACTCTCAATGGAGAATATCCTGAACTGTGTATTCTGTAAACTAGTACTCCGTACGGAGTACAGTACTCGTACATGGAGTTTTTGTGTCGGGAGTCAAGGTGGACATTACTGACCTGATCGACATGAAGGATAATAGCGAAAGAGGCCTCATTTCATGCAGAGCCCTCTTCAAAACAAAAGAAGGCCAGGACCACCAGGGCAGGACGAAGTTGATCGTCAAGTCATCCGAGATTCAGCCGTCGACTCTCCGTGCCCCCCCAAGACAAGAAAGATACCTAATACTCCATACTCATCAGTACTAGCACCTCCCACTATTACGTACGTCCTCGTACACGCAGTACCTGGACCCCGCTACAAGTAATAAAGCAACCTGGAAGCTCGTCCCGTGTGCACATGTGTGTGCCGTCGTATTCTAACAATTGCTAAAACGAGTCCTCAACAAAACCGTCGGCCTCGAAACCGCAGATGCCTATTGCAGGCTTCATGCATCTTGGTTGGCTTAACCGTGCACACAACTTACCTTTGTCGTCTTTGCCTCGTCCCAAACCTCAATGCAACGAGGATTCGCTAAACATCATTACCTCCACGCCTTTCACGACATCTTCCTCGCTTCCAGCGCCGACGCCACACTGTCTCAGCTTGCGTACCTATCGTACCTATTATCGACCGTTTTCCTAACTGCCAGCCGCAATCAGCCATTGTGACACTCGATTCCAGTCCACACGATTGTGCGCGACGACGTCCACGCTACACTCGGATCGATTCACCTCTATATTCCCTTGCCGTTTTACACCTCGTCTGGCACAGCCTTAGTGGGCATGGGGACTACCACACCAACAGCCTGCCACTTAATTCGACGCCCTTCATTGCACCTAAACCAATCACCGGACAATGATGCCTCCAGGTCAGGATGGGCCTGATGGCTCGTCTTTGGTACATACCCCGCCAATTCATCTTCATCTGGCCTCGCTAACCAGTACATTAGAAACCCGTCTCGTCCCTCAGGTCTCATTTCGAGAGCATGGGAAAGACAGGCCTGGATTCTCCCAGTAATGCTTCACCTCGCCCTCTCTCTCCAGCGCCACCCAAGCCCGAGAAACCTAGCCGTATATCCGACGCCTCTCCCCGCCTGCCTTCAACCAAGCCCCCCGTGTCCGCAGAACGGCCAGCGCATCTTCAGTCGAGGGGATCCGCGCCTGCGGATAGCGCATCACAACCACGCATCCCTGCACGACCCGTTCAACATCCTCCAGTCATCGGTCCTAAACCCCAGAAACCTCAACCGCCGCCCTCTGTCCAGGTCCAGCCACCTCATTCACCACCGAAGAGCCAAGCATGCTTTTCACCTTCACACGATCAATCCGCATTCCTGAATCCCGATGCCATCGTAACTCCTGCCACTCCTTCTACCTCGCCTCGCCATTTCCAAATACCCAGCCGATCACATACTCCGACTATCGAACCGGGGAAGTCACCAAGACTACCACACTCCAACCCTCCGTCCCCTCCTCCACCCCGCCGCTCTGGAGAATTTAGGAGAGAGAGGGATCTCAAAGCTCAGCCCCCGCCGGTAAACCGAGCAGAGAAACCCGCCCTCATCTCTTCTCAATCCGCAACAGCGCACGAGAAGCGGCGCGAGCCGGTTCCTGCCAGACCGCAACCTCGCATACATAATGAAACCTCGCCATTCAGCAGTCCACCTGGGAGCGGTGGCAGTAGCGGCGAAGAGGAGCCCCCTCCTATACCCATGCGCCCTCGCTCCGTTGTCAACGTACAGCGGTTGTCCCGAGCTTTCAACACACCTGCCGCCCAAGCGCCACAGCCCCTAGCTAGGCGTGAGGAAGGGCGCGCTGTGAATGGTATTGCTCGGGGACAAATCACACCTCAGGTCACTGGGGAAAGAAAGCCAGCACTTCCAGCGCGCCCACAAGCTTCGACGGAACAGCCTCCACCGCGGCCGCCTCCGTTCAATCTTGCTACAAAACCTCCACCTCGCCCGCCCCGTCCCGTATCAACAGTGTCTTATCCCGCCGCCGAGGGAGTCCCCCCTCCACAGCCAAAACGAACTTTAACCATGCCAGTAACCCATCACCCACCGCCACCCCACCGCATAGCTACTCGAGTTTTACCAACGGAAAAGCTAGCCGATCGGTCGGCCCCAGACCATAGGCCAACCCCTTCAACGGCATTGATCCCCATGTCTGCGACTCATACCCAAGATTCTCACGGAAGCCAGCCCAATCTTGAGGCGGTCGCTCCCATAACCGCCTTCCCTGACACATCCAACACGAACAGGCGGCCGCCCTATGTTAAGCAGGGCGTGTACGAGGTTCAAACCAAGTATGACGCTAGAATATTCGATGTTTGTGGCGAATACGCATGCTCCATCGGCCACTTGACGCGTGTCTGGAGCCTCTTAGATGGTGAGCAGATTCTCAGCATCTCTCACGGCGAAGGGATACGAGCGACTGCTGTTTCGTTTAAACCAGCTACCCATGTCAACGATGAAGGCAAGCGTCTTTGGATTGGTAATAATATCGGGGAGGTTATGGAAGTGGACATTGCGACACAAAGCGTTGTAGCGAGCCAGCCAAGCATCCACGGCCGTCAGGAAGTGGCAAAGATATATCGCCATTCGAACGAGCTTTGGACTCTAGATGACGCCGGTACCCTTCATATTTGGGGTCCTTGCGAAGACGACATCCCCTCACTACGTCGCGGGCCGCACCATTCGTACCGGCTGCCAAAGGGCCATACCTTTTCCATTGTTGTCGGGGAGCATTTATGGTTTGCCACCGGGAAAGACATTAGAATATTTGCCCCTACTCCAGAAGGCAACACGCAATTCCAGCTTCATACACGTCCCCTTTGCCAGGAAGGCGCAGGTGAGATTACTGCCGGCACCTTGGTCAAATCGAAACCCGACAATGTGTTCTTCGGCCATACGGATGGCAAAGTCAGCATATATTCTATCAGCAGCCAATCCTGTATCAGCATCCTTAGCATTAGCACGTACAAGATCAACACTCTCGCGAGCGTGAACAATAATATTTGGGCAGGCTACAGCACTGGCAGAATATGCGTTTACGATATCGCCAAAACGCCTTGGGCATTGAAGAAGGACTGGTTGGCCCATGAGAACCCTGTTCTGAAGCTCATAGCGGACCCGGCCAGCATATATCGGCTGAATCGATATCAAGTCGTTTCTCTCGGTGCCGACAGCACTATTCGCGCCTGGGATGGTTTTCTGCAAGATGACTGGCTAGAGGAAGAAATGAAGGCGGCCGATATTAAATATTGCCAGTTTGACAAGATCAAGGCAATGATCATGACTTGGAACGCAGGTGCTTCAACCCCGCACAGTCTTCGGTACTCTGATTCGGACGATGCTTTCCTGCGTGATCTCCTTCAGAGCAGTGATTCTCCCGATATCATAGTCTTTGGCTTCCAGGAGTTGGTAGATCTCGAGGACAAGACAGCCACCGCAAGTATGTTTCAGACCCCATCATTGCTAACGTCGAAGGAGGATAGTACTAACATGCCGTTTTCCCCTCATAGAACGCTTGCTGAAAAAGAAGAAGAAAGAAGGTGCTGATCAGGAACGGATGAGCCATCAATACCGTGATTGGCGCGACTTCCTCATGAAAAGCCTCGACGATTATATGCCGCGCGATGATCTATACCACTTGTTGCATACTGCACACCTGGTCGGCCTGTTCACGTGCATATTTGTCAAGTCCACAATACGGGACAGGGTGCGCAACTTGCAGAGCGGCGAAGTTAAGAGAGGCATGGGCGGGTATCATGGCAACAAGGGCGCTACTGTGGTGCGATTCATGATAGATGACTCGTCCCTCTGTTTCGTCAATTGCCACTTGGCCGCCGGGCAATCTCAAGCCGCCCATCGGCATAGTGACGTGGCTGCTATTCTAGATGGTGCGCTATTCCCAGCAGAGAGAGACCCAGGAACCCGTATCGATCGATTTGTCGGGGGCGGAGATGGCAGCATGATCCTAGACCACGAGCTCTGCCTCTGGAATGGCGATCTCAACTACCGAATCGACACCATGTCTCGAGATACTGTGGTGATGGCTATCAAGTCGAATAATCTGAGCAAACTCCTAGAAAGAGACCAGTTGCTCGTGGCCAAACGCCGGATTCCCAGTTTCCGCCTTCGAGCTTTCGAGGAGATGCCCATTACGTTTGCACCCACCTACAAGTACGACGTCGGGACAGACAATTACGATTCGAGTGAAAAGAAGAGATCGCCTGCATGGTGCGATCGAATCCTCTATCGCGGCAAGGGCCGTATCCAGCAACTCAGTTACGGGCGGCACGAAGTTCGGGTATCCGATCATAGACCAGTATCGGCCAAGTTCCAGTTTAAGATCAAGCGCATCGACCAGGAACAGCGAGCAGCCGTCTGGATCGAGTGTCTACAACGATTTGAAGCATGGCACCAAAGCGAAGCAGAAAAACAAAGGTAAGTCTGAGAAGAGTCGTCTATTTGTTGTGCCCCCCCCACTAACCATTTGAATGTTCAGACTGGCCTATCTGATGACGGTTTGCGGGTATGACAAGGAGACCAGCCGGCATCTCTTACAAGAGAAGAAGGCGTCTCGGCGAGCTCCGAGTCAACACCGGTGATAATGACGGGCGGCATTCTCTCCTTTGTCTGCCCTCTTCCTTCACGTTTGTTTCCTTTCTACAGTTTCCAGCGCGGCGCAAGTCTGGTATAGGTTCAATCCAAAAAAAAAAAGGACAGAGACTTCAACGATTGACGATTGACAATGAATTGCATTGGGAGGGGCGGGGGGGTAGTAGCATGATTTGGCGAGGGCATCTGGCTTTTGGGAATGATAGACGAATGACACGAGGGAACAGTATGTCTGTGCCAGGCAACATTGGTCAACACGGCTGCAAGCCTAGGTGTAGCTATGTCTCCGGAGACGGACGATGGCCCATAGAAGAGCAACAGGAAGGGTAATGACGGAACACTCCTGCCCTCGGTGAAAACAAGTCAAGAAGAACTGAATAGACGGCTCTCTGCCACTCAACCCCGATTTTTTAAACCATTCATATTGGTACTTTGACCTCGCTGGCTTCAGAGAAGAAGCGAGTGCTGACTAGGGAACTCAGATTTGATAATAGACTGCATCCATGACGTTTATTGATCGACAGAATGCGATGCTCACTGGCCTAAAAAAAGGGGCAGATCTCAACATCCTTGGCCGTATCGGATTTCCAATGCATTGAGACTCCCGTGCGGAAAGAAAATACCACCCCTTTTCGTTTCATCAATGATCTTAAGCATTTTCCTTTCTTTTGATGTGCAAGTAGGCTTGGCATTCACACTACCGATACGCCAAGCAGCCCGCCGCAAAAGAAGGGATGCGGCTGATGAAGGATCTACTCCGTAGTGCAATAAAACATGCTCCTGATTGTTAAGAAACACTTTTATGAAGTACGCACGTAAATGTGGTTTTTTCTCGTTTATTTTATACGGGATTGGAGATGCGAGTTGAAGCTGCGAAATTGTGAACAAGAAAAAAAAGTTAAGAAGAGACGAGATGAAACGATTGCTGGTAGATCTGCTGGTAGACTAGGTGGAGGTTGAGGAATAGGGTCCCGGATTTGATGAAACACGGCGCATACTCCGTACACAGAACAGAATGGGCGAATAAGAATAGCATCACAAGCGCCGTCAATTTCTACGGACAAGATGTGCAAGAGATGGTCTTTTGGGAAAGATGCACATAGACGGGGATCCTGCTTCATTTGCTGGGAGACAATGTTTGTTTCGACGGCTCTCGGGGCCTCGTCAATTTACAGGGTGCCCACCACACAGGTTTGTTTCGAGGTCGGATTTGCATCTGGTTACGGTTACGCAAAGACGCAAAGACGCAAAGACGTGGTAAATAATAGGGATCTGGAGTGCAAGTACGGGGTATGTACGGAGTACTCCGTAATATGTAATTAATACTCCGTAATATGTAATTAATACTCCGTATTCATGGCAAAATGGCTGTCAATGGCTGACTGGCTGGCCAGCCAGGCCAGGCCATGGGTTAGGTTGGGTTAGGTATGTAATTAATTACTTGTAGGCTTGTAGGTATATGTACTCCATACGGAGTACAGGTACTAAAATAGGCCTCTGCAAAGTCTCGAAGTCAATGGCTAAAAGTCTTTTAGTGGGCTTTGTCGCCTTGCCCCCTGAGACGAGACTCGAAGCGTTTGACCCACGCAAGCTCGTAAAATACGGAGTTACTCCGTACGGAGTACTTGTTAGTCGCCAGCACAGCCTCCCCCCAGCACCCTGGGAGATTGCGGCAGCGTAAAGCGAGGCGAGGCTCTCCATCCACCATTACGCAGTATGTAGCTGTGAACGTCCCATCCCCCTAAAAGGCCAGCCAAACCCTGGCATACCCCCCCCCCCCCCAAAAAAAATAAAAGGCCCCTTCTCTTTCAAGACAGAAGGATCGGTATTCTCGTATTAAATGCGTTGAAGAGCGCGTGCTACAGACTGTAGACAGTTTCTAGCGAATATGTGTTGGTCCCCCATAGCTATGACTAAGAAAAAAGTGTGTACATACTCCGTTCCTGGTGTCCGCCCGATTGACACCGGCCGTCTCCGCCCCCGTGTCCCGCCTGTGCAGATGGAATTCGACGTCTCAGTATTATTAATTAACAACGCGCCACGAATTGCACAGTTACTCTTACGAGCTTTTCACTCTTTGCTCTGTACCTTACCCAGCTGGCTAGCGAACCGGGTATTGAAGAGTACGGGGTATCCCCCGTGCAGGGAAAGACATTACTCCGTATAATATCGTGTAAAAGGACATAAAGTGTTCCGTAGTGTCCGTCATCAAATCCGCCGAGCCCGGGTTGTGTCGTGTTATTCACTGACAAGGACAAAGAGACTCCTAGACACTTGTTTGCGAATGATTCCTGATTTCTGGAATATGCAGTAAGGAGTGAAGAGAATGACATACGGAGTACATATTGCTCGGTGGGCGCAAATGTGTGTAAGTGTCACGATGCTTGCACCTCCTCCTTTAGATGTCTTCGATTGCTCTTTCCTTCAACTTACCTGCTTCGTCATGTGTGCTTTCCTCGCTTTCCTCTTTCCTTTTTTTCGTCTTCCCCTCGTCCCTCTTGTACTACTCCTTCGGGTCGTCGTTTCCTCGAAAGAGCCCGGTGCCAAGGGCCATGAAAGGGCTGCTGATATCCCCACACCCTCGCATTGTCTGTCCATTGTCCACATCCCCCCAGTCCCCCGCCAGGTTCTGTTGAGTTGCTCTCCCTAGCCATCCGCACCCCGTCTCCCCTGTTCTTGCTGCAACTTCACCAACCTTCTCCTTATTCTCCACTTTCGCCTTCGTATCCCCATTTCGCTATTACAGGTTCGCCTCCCCCCCCCCCCCCCCTTCTAATACCTGTCTCTCGTTTTCTTGCTAATATTCTCGTCCTTCTAAACCTCCTTCTCTCCATTCGTCGCTCTCTTTCCTCTCGTTTTGTGGATGGACCGCTGGCTTGGTATTTACTCTTGTGTGGCACCTGTTTAGTTGGTTTTGCGGCCCAGCGACTCTTTCCATTCGTCTTTAAGGGAAGTGCATCAGCTCATTATTACGAACTCACTCGTCTGTCGCTCTCTTGCCCAGAACCTGTTCGTCTACATACTCGTGTCGCCTTATCTCCTTGTGTTGTCGTCGCCAAATCTTGATCAGCTGCGCCTCACCAACTTGGAGACCGTTATTTGGATCTTCAACCCTCTCCTCTCTTTGGGTATTCACCACCAACCACTCTCTCTTGGACATCTTCCCTGTCGCCTTCTTCAAACCCCTGGATAGAAAGACGCCGTTCCCGCTACTCTCCGAGTTCCTTTTGTCCTTGTCAACGCACCTAGTCTTCCACCCCCCGCTCTCGACGACAACTCGTTCACTCTCTCGCCAACTCTAACGCCGAGACTCACTGACTTCGCAGCTTCTTGTGTCATTTCTATTATTATTATTTTTTTCCAAGTTTTGATTATTCAGTTTCATTCACTTGGTGCTGGGCTCACCATTAAGTTCCGCCTCAATACTTGTTGCATTCCAGTACACGATCTCGAAAGTCCAACCTCGGGAGTTACCCTTTCACCATACACTCCCTTTAGAATTCCGCGACCCGAAACCTTGGAGGCTACTCTAGTCTCCCGTGCCATATCCATCCTCCCTTTCAAATACACCCGCAAGCTACCACAAATCCCCTCGATTCGGCCAGTTGCTGCGTCGAGTCGCCGGTGCACCTTTGAAAAGTAATCATGGTCAGGTTATGCAAGGTCGTTGGCCTTGCAAGCCTGTTCTGGCAGACGAGTGCCATCCCCTTGGTACTAGACCAACCACGTAAGTATCAATTACCAGATTGGGTGGGCAATCTTTGCTTCTCAGCATCTAACCTATGGCTATTCAGAATCCGTCAAAGATGCCGCAGCTACGGCCGCCTTTGGTTTGATGAAATACTACACTGGTAACAATACTGGTGATGTACCTGGTAATTTGCCAGCTCCTCATTTCTGTAAGTATATTGCTCCTCGCCCCCGCAGCTATTTCGTCTCGTGTTTTCCTCTAGCCAAACTGAGCGTCCAATCTGACATTCTGTTCAGGGTGGGAGGCTGGAGCAGTGTTTGGTGCTATGATTGATTATTGGCACATCACTGGTGATACGTCGTACAACGAGGCGACTCTACAAGCCATGGTACACCAAACAGGTGATGATCGAAACTTCATGCCCGTGAATCAGACTCGAACCCTAGGCAACGATGACCAGGGATTCTGGGGCCTTGCTGCGATGTCGGCTGCCGAGAACAACTTTCCAAACCCACCGTCGGATCAACCACAATGGCTTGCCGTCGTACAGGCAGTCGTGAACTTGTACATTACGCGATGGGATACCGAGGTGTGCAATGGAGGTCTCCGCTGGCAAATTTTCAGCATCAACAGTGGTTTCAACTACAAAAATTCCATTTCGAATGGCTGCTTTTTCGATCTTGCAGCTCGCCTTGCTCGTTACACGGGCAACCAGACGTATGCCGATTGGGCCGTCAAGGTTTATGACTGGCAAACCGAAATCGGATTCATCACCCCCTCCTTCGAGGTTGAGGACGGTGCCCACATTGAAGACAATTGCCAAGAGAAGACGCACTTCCAGTGGTCATACAACGCCGGTATTTATTTGCACGGAGCATCCGTAATGTACAACATAACTGGTTCTGAGGTATGGAAGAAGCGACTTGACGCACACCTCGCCAAGGCGATCGAAGTCTTTTTTGTAAACAAAATTCTTGTCGAACAGGCCTGTGAACCGTTCCTCGTGTGTAACAATGACCAGCAAACTTTCAAAGGGTACTTACTCCGCTGGATGGCCTCGACGATGAAGTTAGCCCCGCACACCGCGCCGCTCATCAAGCCGCTCATCGAGGCCAATGCCATAGCTGCAGCCGCCTCGTGCGTTGGGTCACCCCCAGCCGACCAGTTCAAGGGAATTCCCGGTACCGCCTGCAGCCTAGATTGGACGAAGGGCACGTTTGACAACGTCGCCGGGCTAGGTTCCCAGATGAACTCTATGTCGGCCATCATGTACACGTTGGTCGAAAGCTCGGCGGCACCTGTAACTGCAGATACAGGAGGCACATCGGAAGGAGATTCGACAGCCGGTATGGAGGTTCCCAAGTCTATGCGGCCCATCGAGTTGAAGGACCGTGTATCTGCCTCTTTCCTAACACTCTTCATTTGTGTTGGGGTTGTTGGTGGAAGCTTCTTCACTTTGAAGGACTAATACTCCCTATTACATGCATATTTCTTTTGTTTTTTGGGGGACATTGCACTTTCTTCTTTTTCGTCATAAAACGGGTCAAAACCCATGTCCTTTTTTCGGGCCAGGATACCATGGGTAGGGTGCATTGGGGCTGGCGTTTTGATTTTCCATTTTCAAAATTTTCTTATTTTGTCAACAGCCTTTATGATGCTGATTGGAGTGACTTTCGTTACCCGGCCACAAGGGCGGCTCTGTGAGCCTCTTGTCATACCTCTTTTTCTTTCTCATGGAGTTTGGAGTCGAACAAATTGGTCCGTTCGGGCCAGCCTGCGTGGTATGTAGCCGCCAGTCGCGGTCTCAAGATGCCGCCTGGCCAGGTAGATAGAATCCGGTTATTCCGGCTCAGTGACTCTTCAAACAATCTCTGCCAGATAGTCCAATTCAATGGTTGCCAGTTATGGTATTGTTGGGGTCCACGTATCTTCTGGTTCCGAAAGAATAAATGCAATATTATAAGCAAGTCCCAGGATATAAGCATATAAACCTTTCTAGTAGCAGCTCGACACCAACTCTCTTTACATGTGACGGTTCGATCATATCGGTCATTTCGGGGTGTTGAGCCCCCTGCATTTATATCATCTATGACTTTTCTGAGAATTCTAGAGCACGTTGCACGTAAATGGGGTGTGAAGAAAAAGGAGCCCGAGCAAAAGACGAAAAAAAGTAGACAAGATGAAGCGAATGGGATAAGGAATACGCAAGAAAAAAAACAAAGACACAGAACCAGCCGACCGTTTCCCATATGTTGAATGCTAACACCGTAAATGAAAAAGAAAGAAAGAAAGAAACTGAGCGAGAAATTGAGGGGGGAAGAGGGTGAGAGGTTTAAGAAAGGGGTATCGCGTTGAAGTAATGATAAGCGTGTTGAAGATTGAATGGGTTGACAAGAGTAGTAGTGGTGGGCGGGTCAAACTCTAGTCCTTGCATGCCTGGGGCGAGCAGGAAGAGGCATGATTGTTTTCAAAGTCTGCCTACCGGTGGTTGACACCGACAAGGCTCATGAATTCGTTCCTGGTCTTGCTCTTCTTTTCGAAGCAGCCAAGGACACAGCTTGTAATGGTAGTTGCGCTGGTCTTCTGGACGCCACGCATCACCATACACAAGTGGCTCGACTCCATGACGACGGCAACACCCTGAGGGCTAAGCACGTCCATCACGGCATGGGCGACATCCTTAGTGAGACGCTCTTGGATCTGGAGACGGCGAGAAAACATCTCGGCGATGCGAGGAAGCTTTGAGATGCCCACAACACGATTGCGGGGTATGTATCCAATGTGCATCTATAACACCTGGTTGTTAGTCGAATTGTAAATAGAGGGGGAGGGGGGAAGGTGGACACAAATGGCAAAAAGGAGTACGGCAGATGAGTCTAAGGGAACGAACCTTGCCAGTAAAGGGGACAAGATGGTGCTCGCAAAGACTGAAGACCTCAATGTCCTTCACAATGACCATCTCGTTATGATCTTCATCGAAGATGGCGTCCTTGACGATGTCACGCACGTTCTCCTGGTAGCCCTTGGTGAAGAACAGCATGGCTTTAGCATACCGTTGGGGAGTGTCAAGCAGACCTCGTCGCGACGGGTCCTCGCCAATGCATTCGAGAATGGTGCGCACGGCACCAGACATTTTCTCAAGGCGGGCTAAGTCATCAGCCGTGGGATTGGAAATGTCCTCATCTGCCCTCCGAGCTTTTGGACAGGGACGGAAAATTAGCTCATGGACATCTCGGGGGAAGCAGAAGCGACAGGGTAAAAAGGAGGGGATTTGGAGACTGGTGCTTACTCGGCAAGTCCAAGGCGCTGGACGAGGACACGACTAGAGCCTTTTCATCTCGCTTTGACCTTTTGGCCGAGGAAGGCTCGTCTTCGGCATCGGACGAGCTCTTTCTTTTGGTTACCGAGTCCTTGCCACTGCTATGCGACTTCTTGGAGTGACTCTTGCGCTTCTTGGAGCGACCAGCAGAGTGATCAGAATAGGACGAGCTTGTAGCGTCATCGCCAGTGACAAGAGGCAAGCTGCCCCCCTGGATGGTGGCGGTCTTGGTCTCTGTGAGAGCTGTGAGAGCGGGGCCAAGCTTCGACATTGTAGAGATGGAGAGGAGGGGCCCGGTTTAGGTGTTGGGAAAGGATAAGGACGATCACCTGGGCTGCAGGAGATCTAGAGAAAATTGATGATAGAGAGTGAGTGGATTGGAGTGTGGATGAGGGGGGAACTGCTGCTCTTGTAGATTTTCCCGAGAGCATTGAAAAATCAGGCGTAAGGCGAGATAGATGCAGTCGAGGTGTTCTTGACTTTTTTTTTTCTTTTGCTGCAAAATACCCTACACTAGTGACTAGCCGCTAATAGCTTTTGGTGGCCGGGGACAGGGTCGGATTGGAAGTGACTCTTTTAGGGTGTTTTTTTTTGGGGGGGGGGGGACCTTCTTTTCTGGCATTGCTTTTTCCACCTTCTAAAGGAAGGGGCGGTCCTCCGGTTTTCTTCGTCTAGTACACGTACACAGTTCGAGTCAGGAGAATTGATATTCCTCTACGGAGTAAATCGAGCATCGCTTTGCATCTACAAGTATTCTCGTGGTTTTATCACTTTTTTCCTTACTCAAAGAATTGGCGTAGTACCAGTTTTTATGGGTTACCCTGCATAAGTCCACTTCCATCTGCTCGCCTCAGACCAACCTGCTCCAATAGCAACAGCTGTTTTCGTTCTCGCCCTAAACTAATGCACTGGATGCTATGCCGTGCTAGTACACATTCTATCACGAATCGGGCAGCCAGAAACACTCGCAGTCCATGTGGGGCTGACAGTGGCCCCTCCACGTGACCGCCATTTGACAGTACCACAGTGTTTGTGTCATCGCGACTTGCGCTTCACTTCCACCAAACTGACTATCCCACACGAAAACCCTGACATCTCCATCATCCATCGATCCACCGTCGCCATATTCACCATGGTGTCTCCGCCGCACGCCTTAACTCCAACCGCGCTTTCCCCCCCATACTCGGGTCCTTCAGGCCCTTCCCTCAACAAAAAACGATCAGCTGCCGATGGCCCTTCCGCACCGGCCCTCAAACGCAGGAAAGCATCAAACCTCTCGGTCTCATCAGTAACGGCGGCCCATCCGCTCAGACAAACAGCCTTCCCTGATGGACGTGGCGATCGCGGCCGTTCTCCCTCCGTGGATACGGCGAGCGTTGTTAGTGGCAGCCAAGTCAGTGGGACGGGCAAGAAGAGACGCGGACGTAAATCAAAAGCCAATGATAGCGGATCAAAAGAACAGACTCCCTCGTTGGTGGGTGGGAGGGCGGCCACAGTCGCTAGCGGAGCAGGCGGAGACAAAGACCAAGGTGCCGCCGAGGACGATGACGACGGGGAAGGAATGCACATGGGTCTTGTCGATGGCATGGCACGCACACAGGAGCAAAAACAGGAAGAAAATCGTCTCAGAGCCATGTTGGTCGAGTCGTTTGATCCTGATCAATACGACCGGTACGAGCGATGGCGAGCATCACGACTTAGCGATGCTGTGGTCAAGAGAGTATGTGCCCAACAACCTCCCATGCCATCCCACATTCTCTCTACAGAGACGAGTGTATACAAGGCTATTTTGCTGCCACATGTCCTTGCCTGCCGATTTCTCGAGCTAACTATGGCTTGTTAGGTTGTGAATGCTACCGTCTCGCAATCCGTACCCCAAAACGTAGTCCTAGCTGTCAAGTCTGTCGCGAAGCTCTTTATTGGCGAGCTCATCGAGGGCGCGAGACTAGTACAGGGACAGTGGATCGAGGCCACTGGAGAAAAGCAGTCAGACCTTCCCACTCCACCGCCGTCGGCGGCCGGTGCCACTGAGGACGAGACAACACCAGTCCGGGATGATCGGCGAGGGCCCCTGCGACCGGACCATCTACGCGAAGCATTACGGCGATACCGGGCTAGCGGAGAAGGGGGCGGGGTGGGAATGCAAGGGCTCTGGCATGTTCAACAGAGCAATGGACTTGAGAGATTCGCGCCCCGAAATGGACGGCGAATTTTCAAGTAATCTGTGGGAACGGGGACAAGATGTTTGCTCTCCTTCCAGTGTACCTCCTCTTTTCACCTTTTGTATCGGATACATGGCGTATTATACTTGCTTTAAAAAGGAATTCTTGCGGTGAGTGGATTTATTGGGACCGCTTATGGCGATACGGAAGCCATCCTTGGTAACTAAGGTGGACAAAAGCCCAGAACGCCACTTTTTTTCGGTTGGGCAGATGCAAGCAAGAAAGGCTCTGGGTCGGAAAAAAAGACAGAATAAGACTTGACGATGCTACACAGTTTCCGGCTTGCATACCGGCAATACAAATGATACCCCCTAATTATTCTCTCGTTTCGTCTAAGATGCACTGTTGATGTCAGGTGAAGGCAGTTTTCAGGTTCGCATCGAGTTTCAAACACATCATCCTACATCCAACCCATCAGTTTTGCGGCTGAGTGTATCAAAACCAATGTAGTGTGTACAAATGTACGTAGCTGATTGAGTCTGCAAAAGACGCTTATGAGCATGAAGCGGTAGGGGCCGATGCATCGAATTCTCTTGTCAGCACTGGGCGGGAAAATGGTAGATGAGAGTGAGATTCATGTCTTTGCAGGGTTGGGGGTAAGAGATGGACGGAAATCAAGGAGAATGGCATCCTCCACCTTCTGCCCTGCTTCGCCTCGTCTCTTCCAAAGTTCTCAGACTATAATAAAGAAGATGAGGCGATCTACGGATTTCCGCTAAGAGCAGTATCGCCAAGCCAGTAATGGCAATAGCAATACTGAACGATAACAAGGAACACTGTCTACGATCCGACACGATACGAATGAACCCGGGGATCTGCCCGTGCCGAGTTGGGAACTTGGTGAACAAAATACAAGGAGCGAAAGGACGGGGGGAGCAAGTGATATACATAGCTGTTATCGAAGGGAGATCATATTAGCCAGGTATATGGGGGGGTTTTTTTTTCGTTTGAGCGTTGCGATCTACGGAGTAGTTTATTACATGAAGAGACGCGTGCTTCGAAGTCGGGAAGGCGATAGGTGCCAAGGGAAAATCAGATAGAAGCAAGGCCACGATTAAAAATAAATCCTGGTACCAGGAGGAAATGTTGGCAAAGAGGAAAAAAGGCGGTGGTCGGGTGCCGACGATGAGACGATGATTGTAGGAAAATGGTTTTCTGCTGGTCTCAGCGGATCTACGGAGTCCTCCTGGATTGTTTCAAGACGTCTGGGGGGATTGGTTTTTTATTTGAATTTTTTTAGGGTGGTGGATAGTAGGGCATGTTCCAGGTTTTCACCTTGGCTGAATTAGGGGAAAGACGGCCTGGAATTGGGCCACTGTAATACGGAGTATTGGGCCACTGTATTGGGCTGGCCACCGTATTATTGCCACTGTACGGAGTACGGAGGACCAGGCTCCCCATTTGCCATTGTCACCATTCGGGCAACCTCGCATCAAAGAACATGGAAAGGAGGGAAGCGGGAAGCGAAGAGGAGGAAGAGATAATAATACTGTCCTCATAAACTAGTTTACACGTATTGAAAGGCCTGTTCCTGCAGGATAATATCTCGAGGTCCTAAACTGGTTTAGATGCCTAGATGCCGAATACCACTCTGGTTCTGGTGTCTGCGGGGCATAGTGAAATAAGGTATGGATAAGGCATGGGTTCTGCAGTACTAGTACGGTACCTGAACCCCTGTGTTATTCCCAGAGCCTCCACGCACTGTCACTTTCCAACTGAAGAGTTGGGTCTTCGGTGGGTTGTCTGTCCAGTCCCAGGCCCCCTTTCCCCATCGCCCCTCCCCCAATGTCACGGGAGTGGTGCCCCACTTGGGGGCGACGCACGTCCGCAGCTGCCACTAAAAACAGCACCATTCTGTTCCAGAACCGACCAGGGTTTCTTGGTTTCTTTTACAATTGAAGGGGGCCTTGTTTGAGATCGACCAGGAGCGCATCCCAGGCTCTGCACCCTGCGAGCTTGAACTTAATACTGGCCTTCTTCAACTCGTACGCTAATGCATCCTAGCACGGCGGCACACATCTAGGAGAACGCGGAGTATGATGTTTTATGCTTGGTTTCTTATCCTAGCCCCTACTCCGTACATCGTACCTCGACCTCTGGCTGGCCAGGCTCCCAACGCCATGCCAGGATAATATATGTCAAGGCCGGCGGCAAAGGAGAAAAGGCTGCACATGAATGAAGCTTTTGAAGAGGAAGGCCTGGCCTTGACCTTTTACGGAGCACGCCATCTTATTAATCCTGCCGTGCAGGTCTTCGACATACTCCATCCATTTTCCTTCTAGTTTACGGAGTACATACACATTTATTCCAGGGGGGAGGGGCGTGGAACAAATTTGAGACGATTCCACCCACCATCTCTGGTGTGACCACATAATAGAGTCCACGACACTCGAAACAATTACTCCCACCATTGATATTGGCCGAGTGGGCTCAATTCCTTCCCTCCTAGGAGGGCATAGCAAACCTCACCCTGGTAAGGGATGGGGCCGTTCGGTGGGCAGAGCATGGGTTGCGTGATCTGAGGGCATTGCCTTTGACTGATACCCTTGGGGACCCTGGTCCGTAAGAAAATCGAATGGGGGTACGGAGTACGTACTCCTTATACAGATTGCCCGGCCTCCATTTTCGTGAAGAGAGAGATCTCCTTCCTTCATCCCGTTTCCTCTGCCTCACTCGCTTATTTCCATTTCTTTCCATACCTTCCTTTTTTCTATTCTCAGTCCTTTCTTCCCAGCCGATCATCTCAATACAAGTACGACGAGAACCTATACGGAGCCTATCAACAACCGAGAACCCGAATCCATACCAAAACGACCTTACAAAATCAACACAAGGTGGACTGGGCTAGACCTGGACATTAATGACTTTGAAGGCTTAAAGGGGACTTTCCGTCAATTTCTCTTCACTTAGCTGGATCAATACTTTTTATATTACTTGCTACTCGTTTTATTCGATACCTGGCCCGGAGCCTCAAGACGCTTTCACTTCTAACATTTTATTTATACTCACACCTTTTGTCGTATCCGAGTACGGAGTAAAGAAAGGCTACCGATTTGACATCGCTAGAGCTTACAAAAAAGAAGACAAAAGAACCAATATACCTGGCACAAGCCACACGACGACAAAATGGTTGCCCACTCTTTGAAGTCTCTTCTCGTTCTTGTTCTTGCCGTCCTCACAGAAGCCGCCGCAGCCCACGGACAGGTTGCCAACATCCCACAGTTTGTTGCCCACGACGTTGCCCGACGAGACGTCGGTCACGACCAGGTGGTTAATGTTCCCCAGGTTGTTAGCCGTGCGCGTGAAGACAACCGCGGACAACGCGGTCGCGGCCGTGGAAGGGAAAGGGGAAGGAATCGAACCGGCGACAATGCAGGAACTATTGTGTTTGTCCCCGTCACCGGTGGCGTATCCGGCGGCCAAGTCGTGGTGAGCACCATCACGACCATCATCACTCCTGTCTTTAGCGGGCTTGAATCTCTCTCACTTGCTGTTGGTCAATACGACGGAACCAGCTTTGGCTCCATCGTCCTCGCATGCTCCAGCCTAGCTAACCACCTCACCGCCGCTACTCATGGAATCCTGACCGCTCCGACTTTCACAATTCAAGATGTGCAGTCCATTCACCAAAGCATCACCCTACTCCAGCCTCACTTCACCGGCCTCCACTCTGCTCTCACCTCGAAGTTACCTCTGTTCTCCCAGGCCAATGTCTGTGGCAACGCCCGTCTCGAACTTGCCCAGATCGCCACAGGCGCACTTAACCTCGCCCTTTCAGTGCATTCTCGTCTCCCTGTCGGAAGCGAGGCCCTTGGTGAACAGATTATCGCAGGATTCAATAGCGGGCTTGGCTCGCTAGCTTCGATCCTCTCGTCCGGAAGCTGCGTCGACGGTGGCGCTAACGGTACTGTTGTTTCTGCTCCTGCCTCAACCAGCAAAGTTGCCCCCAAGGATGGCCTCGTCCTTGTCGGATCAACCCCTGGCGGCACACCCACTGCCGTTGCCACTTCTGCCGCAGAGACACCCGGACCAGACACGGCGGTGCCTACCGGAACCCTTCCTACTGAAATTCTCCCCACAGAGATTCTGTCCTCGGGGACTGTCTCTACAGGAAATGCTGTGCCTACCTCGGCCGCCGTTGTCCCGCTCGACCCTGGCGCCGTCAACGGCGTCATTGTGAGTGCTTCGGTCATCTCGAGCTCCGCCATTGATACTGCCGTGCCTATCGCGACCGAAGTGCCTGTCTCGAACATGGTCACCAGCGCATCCTCCAGCTCCCTTGTCCTTCCCACTGTACTCCCAATCTCCGAGGTCCTCCCTGGCTTCGTCGCCAGCTCCAACCTGGTCCCTAGTGAAAATTTGAACACTGGTGTCCAGAGCCTCGTTCCGAGTCCCACGCTAGCAGGACCCAACAGCAACGCTGCGGTTGTCAATCTTCCCACCCAGGTCCCCGTCGCCGGAAACGGTGCTATTGACCTCAGTGGCATGCTTTCCTCGGTTGCACCCACCCAGAACTTAGGACCCCTTGTTGGAGCTGGTGGTGTTAACCCCGCCAACCCCGTCGCCGCCACGAGCGTCGCCCTTGCTAGCAGTGTGATCGGGCCCTCGGGAGCCGTCGCCGTTGAACAGGTTTATCTCGGTGCTGCGGATGGCCTACGGCCCTCGACCAAGATGATCGTTTGTGCCCTCGCACCTATGGTGGCTGGTCTTTTGATGCTGTGATAGAATAACGGCTAGACTTCCAAGTTTACTTTGTTACATTGATATTTTTCTTCCCCTTTTCCTTTCTTGACTTGTCTCCTTGGCCAGTCATGGCCTTGGTCTCTTGTTTTTTTATATTTAGTCTATATGTTGTAAATCTACAAGACAGGGGGAAAAAAGGAACCCGCTAGATCGGGTCCAGGCGCTCCTCCCCCCTGAGATAGCATGCCCTTTGGGAACTGTTCTTTTTCATGGCCTTTTTCGTTTTTCGTTTTCCGTATTTCATTTTTTTGGGGGGGGGATACCTCTAGATAGTGATGTTTTGAATACGATAGAGTGTACTTTCGCATAACAAGTCTCGTCTTGGCAGATAACGAGTGCAATAAAGTATGTTCTAGACAATTCACATAAAAGCAACGCGTATCTCAACAATATAATCGACAAGAAGGAAAACAAGTCTACCCTTTCTTCTCCTTACCCGAATCCCGGATCCCCCTCCGATTCGAAGCCGGAATCCTATAAGCATACTCCCTGCCCAGCCGATGCCGTTCCCAAAAATCCTGCGCTTCAAGACTAGCCTCCTTCAACAACCTCCTCCTCTCCCTCCTTCTCTCCCGCTCCAAAGCCCTAGCCCTCCTCCGCTCCTCAATCCCTCCCCCAACACCCTCGCTCTCGCCTCTCGGCCCAATATGAAAAACAAACTGGAAGACCGAAACGAGAAATTCGCGCGTTCGACGCGGAACATGGCCAGGAGCCCGAATCTCCGCCAGTGCCGCAAAAGTCCTCCGGACAGTCGTGCTCCACGCAGCGATCAAGGCAGCAGATATCAAAAACGCCGACGCAGGAAGCGAAATCATGCCAATCATGCTCAGGGTCGGGACGTTTTCTTGCCATTCACGCGTGTTCATTCCGAATAAACTGGTGAAGAAACCCAATGGTAAGAAGATTACTGTAAAGGTTGTGAATATGGTTACGGAACGGGCTTGTGCGCTTGCGAGATCTGCTTGGAGTCTTTGGAGTCTAACTTCGTCGACTTGTGCTTGTCTTTGCGCCATCTCGAGTAACTTGTCAAAATCTTCGCGTGTGGATTTGGCGCGTTTGGCCATTTCCGCAGTTCGTCGGCGGTACTCTGCAAGTCTTTCCAACGCCTCGGTAAGGAACGCCTGGCCTCCCGTGGAATTCTGCGTCGCCGAAGGGTTGGCACGGGAATGGACGTGGCGCATGGAGCGAATGACCCGTTCTTGTCGGTCGAAGAGGTTGGCTAGGGTCGCGAGCTCGTCTTCGAGGTCACGGAGTTCGAGGAGCGCCGAGGTGCTGTCACGGTTTTCGCGTTCGGCTTGTTTGCCCTCTGCTATGTGGCGGGCGCGGATTGAGTATTCTTTTGTTTCGGTTGTGTCAAGGTCGCTTGTTTTGTCGCGAAGGCCTTGAGCTCTAAAGGCTTTTAGGGACGAAGTCATTTTCTCTGTCTTTTTTTTGGTAGAAGGAGAAAAAAAATTGTTAGTTCTGTTAGTGGCTTTTATTTGGGCGTTGGAAACTTACCAGGATACTGATGGCTTCTTCGAAGATGCGGAAGATTTCGAGGTCTGGGTGAGATGCTCGGTCGAGGAGGACTGTGACTGCGTGCAATGCTGCGAGGGCTGCGAGGTCAAATGCTGTTTCACACTGCCTCGTCATGTCGGCGTTGATGTCGTTGAATAAACTGTCACGTAGATCGGCTTGTTGGTAAAGAGGGCCTTCGGTTGTGTCGCTTTCCCTGCGGGGGAAAAACGTCAAGAGGGTTTCTTTAGCCATTTGGTTAGTTACCAGGCATCATGAAGAGATATATATGTTGCCTTACTTGGTCCAATAGCCCAGAGCCAGAGCTGGTCCACCATAAGGACGTTGCCGTTGAGAATATCACTACCAGGGTCAAGGTCCCCTTCATCACTATCTGAAGATTCGCAATGCTTAGTTGAACGGTTCGGTTGTCGATGTAAGTCCGTTCCTTGTCCCGCGCCCAACGATGTCCCGCTTGGAGATGGCCCGCCTTCATCTATCGGAAACCCGAGGGCAGCGGCGCCAAGATACGACGACGACACACCCTCTTTGGTCATCTTATACAGCATCTGGTCATCGTCCCTTGGCCGCGTATCGTGGAGCGAGGGGTATCCGTACTGATCTAGTGTCCGGCGACCGTTGACTGGCGGATCGTGGCCCAGGAACTCCCATACTACCTGCAGCTCGAGAGAATCCGACTTGGCCACTGTTTGAGGCACGGGTCTTGTGCGGCCTTGGTTTAGGCGACGTCGGATGAGTTCTCGTCGGCGAAGCATATTTTTGTACGAATCGAAGTGGAGGTAGGGCATGAACAGATAGAGGATCGGCTCATTTCGTGGAAGGATCACGCTTGGAGAAAGGGGAGACACTGAATGGATTGTTTTGTTAGGCTGTCAACGATTCATTTAAATGATGGTATACAAGTATGAAATATATGAATACGTACATGGTCGTGGGGGGATCAAATTGCATGACGGCTTCACATAGTATGCATAATGTTGAGCATGTCGGCCGAGGAGATGCTTAGAATACCAGTTTCCATGGTTCAAGACTTCGGTAAAATCTCGAGAGTACTTGACTTCTAGCGTTTCGAACATTTTCTATACCATGACCATGAATTAGTCGTCGACTTTGGGCCATATCATTTTAGGACGTCGCAAGCTTACCTTTACCCAAGCTGGATTCGTGAATGGACAGTGTATCCAAACAAAGCGTCTTCGATCAACCAGTGGCCGTGCAAATGCCACAGGAAGACTAGCCCCAACACCGTCCTCCTCGTGATCATCATCTTGTCCCGGCCGATCAAAGCGTGATGGCCCACGGAATAAGCTACCATCGGCATGTGGATTCCACCGCGCACCAAACTGATCCGTAAAGCGCCTCGTGATTCTCGGGGAGCGACGTAATGGCGGAGAGGCGGAGACGATAGAGTGCGAATCGCCTCTTCTTAGGGCTGGACGCGTAGACGGGGACATGTTACCGCCGTCGATGATGCCGAGTGAGCTTGGGGACAGTGTTGCGTTTCCATCTACAGAAGCCACTCGTGATGTCGGATCGCTTTTCGGCGTAGCCTGGGGTAGGGGGGCTGGACTTTTCCCGTCCGAAAATGGGTTTGTGAATGTGATATCGGGCTCTGGCTTTGGCTCTGGCTCTGGCTCTGGCTCTGGCTCTGGCTCAGCTTGCGTGGATATTGGATCTCCAAGAGTGGCATGAATACTAGAGGGTATATCTTGCCCATCTGCAGGAAGAATGTCCAACGTATCTTCTCCGAGATCAAGCGGAGAAGGCTCGGGATCCACGGAGAGGACACCCTCCGGATACAAAACCGCCGCCCGGTCCCTTGTTAGAAGCTGTGCGTCTGGAGCACCGTCATCAGCTTCGTTAATACGATCTTCTAGGCACTGGTCTGGGCCCTTCTCGATGAACTCTCGCAGAGGGACCTTTGTAGACCAAGCCCTGATGCTAACGATATTTTGCACTTCATCCACATCGACAGCGCCCAGCTCATCGTAGAAACCGTGAACCTCCACTGGCACTTTGAGCTCCAGGTTGATTGGATAATGAACTCGGGTTCGTGCATGCACATCTGCCTTGTGAATACACCGTCCAAGATCATTAAGGAATATCCGTAAAGTCTGAATGTTCTTCTTTCCAAATGATGCGAGGTGAGCGTGGTCACTATGAAGAGGGTAAATCTTTTCTTGTCGAAGGCCGAGGATAGCTGAACGCAGATTTGTAATAGGAGCCGTGATATACATGTCGCCCTGCTGCGATTCGCCACGACTTGCGATTTTAGAGTCGACCATTTCGTAGAAAGTCCAGATTTGAAGATCGCCCGAGGAGTCGCGGAAGTCCTCGTCTATGTGCTGGAGAAGGGGATGGCCGACGCGGAGGTCATCCATGATAGACCTAGGGATAGGAGCGGAAAGTTGCATGATGCCTTGGATATTTGTGGCAATCTCCGGCATGGACAAGTAGTTGGAACCCCGGTGCGGAGTGGCTTTGGAGGAGGATGTTAGCACTGAAACGCAACGCAGAGGAAGTGAATTAAGAGGATCGGAGCCATTACATATATTACATACCAAAGAAGGCAATTCCATAGCAGTCCAAGAGTATCTTGGAGTACGCAGGATTACGACTAGCCTTTCGAAGAGCCAGCTTTACAACAATCCCTCCAATACTGTGGCATATAAAGAATAGCGGCCTTGACGGCGAGTCCTATACTAAGAGTTAGTGACGAAAAGAAATAATCTTGCAGACGGTGAAACCTACATTTGCTGGCCTAGATTGTTGGATATGGAGTAAAAGTGCATCCGCCAAGTTACTCAACGTCAACCCCTCCACCAGACCAGGGTGACGATAGAGCATAACTCTTGCCATGCTTGCCTCCTTACGAATCCCTTGACGAACCCACGAAGGCGCTGTAACAGTAGACCTCGCCGATTGTGTCGTAGTCGCAGATGAGCTCGCCAAGGAGACGGATTTGCCGTCTTGGATCTTGGTCTCGGAGCTCTTGGTCGTGGACCGACCAAAGGAGCCTCTGACTAGGGGATCGCGAGTCCACGTTCCGTAAGGATCGGCGCCAGGACACGGAACGGCAATGACGCTATATATATTGTTAGATGTCTGTCTGTAAAATGCGGGATGCGGGATAGACTTGGGAAGCTTCGAGTACTCTACTGTTGTCTCGTCGTACGAAGACCCTCTAAGGGCACCGTCGATTTGGACGAACTCGGCTCCCATCGCCTGGTACTTTTGCGGAGTCGGGGACAACTCGCTCAGGTTTCGAACTTCTATACCCCCTTGTATCTTTCTATCCATCATGCTATTGTCTCCGTCAACTGGGAAGCTTTCGTATGTCGATGTCTAATCTATGGGTGTTTTGTACAAGTAATAATGAAGGATGGGAAACCTAAATCCCCCCCCCCCCCCAAAAAAAAAAACCACAACCTTTGTTTCTTGCATGTGTTTTAAACAGGTGTAAATAACGAGGCTGTCCAGTGGACAGTTCCCAAGATTCCACAGCATCCGCAATCTGTCGGCCACGCAATAGCACGCGGACAACATCCCTGTCAACACGCCCTAGGTTATTTAGCCCTGAAGCAATAGAACAAACAAGCTCGTTCTTGGCTTGAAGAAACGCCGCATAAAGTGGCAAGTGACATCCTGAGCGGACCGAAACTGCAGAGTCATTCTTGTCATGGAGGATTCCAGATCAGGGCACGTGAAGATGGCAAGGCAAGCTCGGAAGCACCCGATGTGCTTCAGCACCTAGGCCATAGGCACCAGCGGGAATTATTTGACCGGATGACTCGATATGAATGTCGCATGGGATGCCTAAGAGATCCATGCTGGGGTGGAGGGTGGAAGTGATGGTGGCAGTGTGCTTCGGTCACGAGGCCACCAAAAGGCAAAAGGGTGGGTGGCCAGGCTGACACGGGACCAGCTTAACCAGCTTAACCAGCTTAACCAGCTTAACCAGCTTGCAAACCAGAACGAACACCTGATATGCCCATCATGCGCTTTTTCCAAAGTCCACCATTTTCTTCATTACGGAGTATTCCATATAGGGTTAGGGTTATACGAGGCCTTAGTACATTAATATAAGTGGACCGAGAATACTCCGTACTGGCAATCGCTTTGAATTAGTGGACCTTTCTTGCCATACAAGTATGTGAAACCAAGCGTGTATACGGAGTAGAACCGTATTTCTGCCTTTCTTCCTTATGGAGTATAATTTTCTGTTTTAAAAACATTAAAAAGTCATTTACGAGATATCCAAGAGGATCATTTAATCCATCATCTTTTTTAGAACAGTCCTGTTTCCTGTTTCTACTCTCATTCTATTCAGGGATTACCCCTGTAGCACATTTGGAGCACCTAGTAATGCCTAATGCCAGCACCTAATGTTAGCGCCAAATTTCAGCGCTCGCTTCAGTGCTTCAGTGGGCCTCGTTACTTTATTAGTGGATTCGAAGTTCTACAAGAGAACCCTTCCCCTTCTCCATCGCCTCAACAGCTTCGCCATCCATGATGCCATGCACGTAACTACAGACCCCGAATTAGGATGCCATCCTCTCCAAATATCCAAATAGAGAGAAACCAAGACAAGAATGGGCGAGGATATTGAGAACTCACCATTCGCCCACATATGCCCATCGCTTCGAACCGGATTCCGCGCCTGACAAACGCCGGAGTGCATAAGCGACTGGTCCCCCCAAAAGGATGCAAATAGCATCCTCCTCGCTCAGCCCTGGCGGTCCGAGCCCGAAATACCCTTTCTTTGTAGTGAAGAACCTCCTGTTAAACTGTTCGATGAGACGTAAGTGCTGGAATGCCGGGTCGCAGGCGTCGCTCCACGCCCGGAGCAACTTCTCCCTCACATTGGAACAGCTTCGTTCTTCCACACGACCATCGTGGTAGTCCCATTGCGTGCCATCATCCTCACGGTCCAGAGATGCAACCCACGGCATGGACTCCGGCCCGAGCCGAGCAAAACCCTGGAACTGCAAATGTCGTGTATCCGGGCTGTGCTTGATATCCGCGAGAACCGTTCGCCAGAACGCAACCCCGACATCCTCTCCTGTAGGGGTGTAGATATCCGTGCCCTCCCGGGACGCAAGAGCTCGCCACTCCTGTATGACTTGACGCATCACATCGAACCAGGTCCGTTTCTGGTCGCAAGGCGTTCCATAATCTTCAGTCTGATGGCCTGGCGCCTTTGGCCCTATTCGATGCACTCTGTCTACAACAATGCCCCGTGTAACGAGGACCGAATCTTCCTCCTCGATTGAAAACGGCGCATCAGCGCCTTGTTCAACCTTCAAGTTCCACTGCGATGCATCGTAGGTAGAGTGGCTAAATGTCGGCTTTGAAAAGGACGAAAGGTACACCAGCGGCTGGGGAAGCCCCCCGGATATGTCTGGAATCCACGACGGCAACGCAGAGTTCCGTGTATCCGCCTTTTCTACCTGCATGCCCAGAGATAAGACGCTCCTTTGCTCATACATCAGGGCTCGGAATGCCGCGCGATAGATCTTCCCCACTGACATGGAATAGTCGATGTCGAGATCGGGCCTACGACCGACCATTCCTAGGAGCCCGATAATCTTGTCCCGCGGGTCTGTGGCTTGTCGCACCTGGGATGAGTCAATAGCCACCATCAGGGAGACGCAACCATGCATCTCAATGTGATGCCGAAGGCCCACGATACGCCACGCTGTCCGCAACGCGACTGTAAAGTCTATACTGTCCCCTCTCCAAGTATCGGATCCGATGGCCTGGTAGACAATATAAGAAAGAAAGTGGAAAGTCTCGATAGGCGTTGTTCGCGTGCCGCAGTAGCATATGGTACGGCGACACAAAGTGGCCTCTTGCAGCGTCCACATCCTATGCCACCATGGCCGTCGTAGAAGCTTCACCGCAGCATTCAGCGCTCGCGCTGTTTTCTCATTGGCAAGCAGTGGGAGTATCGATGCGTAGAACGGAGCGTACTCCAACCACGATGCCAAATATATCGACCGGAACGGGGGCATTGATTCTGCCGCATCGGCCTTCGCTGCCCACATTGCATTCCATTCTGGGAAACACATGTCGTACACCTTGTGCAAAAAGTCCATCCCTTCGTTTGACCCTTCAGCCTCGTCTCCCAACCAGACTGCAACCTCAGAAGCCCTTGCATAAATAGCATCCATCTGCCAAACTTGTCGGCTTCGCTCCTGCAAATCCCGTTGGTTGATGCACACCGCGTCTGCCCAAACAACCCTTTCTTCGTCTGCACGTCTTAGAACACACAACGCCGCATGTAAATTGGCTCGCACGTGAAAGGGCTTTCCATCAAGTTGAATTGCTAGTTGGCCTTCCTCTTCGCCCCATGTGTACGAGAGCGCTTCGTAGACAGGAGTTTCGTCGAACCGACGGCACGTTAGGCGGCAGTGTAGTGGTGCCAAGGGGTCGGCTGATGGTTGGATTGCCAGGAGACGTAGCCAGCCTTCTGCGGGGAGAGGGGAATACTCGTAAGATTCTCCGTCTGTCATTTTAGGGACGATGAATATATCGTTTGCTTCTCTTCTCATCTGACGAATCTCTCTTAAGACAGGGAGCATGCATATATATTTATTTTTTATTTACGTGCGCGTTTGAAAATTGAGCTGCGTATATTATCAATGACCAGAAGCCCTCACTTTACTATGTCAAGCGCGAAGAGGTATGTTGATTTCAACAAATAGGCAGGCAGCTAGAAAACCCCTCTCTCAGGTCCCCCATGCAGCCAGCCACCATGCGGCGGTATCGCACGAACCAAATTAAGAAACCCATGCAGGATGGGCCAGGATACACCTCCCGCCCGTAACCTATCACGAGAGAGGCCATAATACGCCTACACCTATTCAAACTTGTTCTTTAAAAATTTCGATTTTCTTCCAATCGAATGAATCTACGAGTGTAAATTTCTCTTCCCTGGTCATGGTGATAAGAAAAGAGCTGGGTTGCCTCCAAGTGAGGCTGAGTCTGGCGTGAAAATGACCCGAATGTTGGATCAGTTGGAGAAGTGGAAAATCTGCCTCGTGGAGGGGGTGGAGTGCTGCAGTACCATGCAAAAGAAGTTATTCGATTTCTTTACCTACATGTATTTATCGGCGATTTCTTTTCTGTCTCTTTGAATTACGAATGGTGCCATCTTATAGACTGGATTCTCTATCTTTGCTTGGCATCCTTTGTCCACATATACATGTATGCAATAAGGCCTTGGGTGCTTTGACATGAAAATGAGTGCTTCTTTCTGCTAAATCGTTGCACTTCCTTTTTTGCTAGATATACATCTAATAATAATACAACGTCTGTCGCCTCGAAAAGCTAAATCCACCTCTTACCGCTTCTTACCGGCCTTTCCTTTGACCTTCTTGGCCTTTTTACCAGCCTTCTTTCCGCTAGCAACGGCCTTAGCTTTCGACAACCACTCGTCGCCCTCCGATGTACCTTCCTCAGCCATCCGTTGCCTCATGCGCTTTAGTCGTCCCAAATCACGCTCACGTGCCCATCTCCTCTGGCGGAAGTAAGCCCTTCGGCTCTTCTGTCTATGTGTTTGGAGGCCTGTAGTCTCAACGAGACGACCAATGCGCCAGTTATCCTCACGGTACGAGTAATCGTCTCTTAGGCGGAGAAGGCGAGGCGGTCCGGCCTGGTGGTGGCTCTTGCGCTCGACGGAAATAGGGAGACCAGAAGCACTCTGTGTCGGGGCGACTGGGGCCGTGGGGATCGGGACGGCCACCATGTTGAGGCGGCGCTTGCGTTCGGCATGCTGGGGATAGGGCAGGGTGTCCTCCTTGTTAAAGGTTACGCCGATGTATTTTCGGTCGGGGTGGCGGGCTGGGTCGCGGTAGTATTTGACGTAGCCTGATACTTTCGAGTGGATTGTGAAGTCGCGGCCCATGATGCAGTTCTCACCGGGGAACCAATGCGTGCCGAATTGTTTGAAAATGATGTTTCCAGGAAGAACGAATTGGTCTGATACCAAGATCAGTCAGTCAGTCGAGTCACGACAATGAAGACAAAGCCAAAGCATCGAGCCTCTTAAAAAGAAAAAAAAGAAGACCATTCAGCCAACACCACAAATCACATTCCCGAGTCCTTTCTCTTGCAGTAACCTAGATGGGGCGGGTCGGCGGATGATTCCTTACCTCCAGTACGTTTCGCTCCTAGCTTCTTGGGGTGTGTCCGCTTCGGCTTGAACTTGTAAGCTCCCTGTGCCTTAACAGACGCATACCTCCGACCCTCAACCGAAACACCAGCCGATCCGAGCCGGGATGGTGCGAGTGCAGCTGTACGGAGCGGCAAGCTCAGCAGACTGCTTCCACCACAGGCTATCCGTGAAGACTGTAGGGCGGCCATAACGGGCCGCCCCAATTGGGACAGACGCATGTGTGATGAGGGAGGAAAATTCAATGGCTTTCGATTAAGCTCCGGCGCATCGCCCTCGAATTCGATGCTTGGGGGAGCGAAAGGCCTTTGGTGGTTCAACAGGAGATTTTGGATGGGTTTATTGAAGTCTGACCAGAGCGCGCCAAATTTTCTGCCCCCGAATTGGTCAAGGTTCCCGCATCCCATTCCCAAACGCCCCACATTAGCATGTCTTAGTCATCCTCCGATAAGATAAAGGGCTTTCAAGACTGGCCAGCATAGCAACTTCTTGATAATCCGACTACAAGTACGTAGCTAATTCGCGGGTAGATTTGAAAGAAGTTGCCAGCATTTCATCTTCAACGTTGTTGAATTTTCAGCATTACGCCGAGAAAATCAAAACCAACTAGAAGTTTTAACCGTATGAATACACCGCATTTTCTGCTCTTCCACCAACTTGTCTTCCAAAATTCGATTATCCCCTAGGATACAACCACCTAAGATCTACGATGCATCTATCTACGCTTCCCTTTACCCTTCTCGCCCTAGTTGGTGTAGCAAGTGCACAATTCGGATTCTTCGAGAACATGTTCGGCGGAAACGGTGGATTTGACCACGGGCAACGCCAACAACCGCAAAATGTCCCCAGCGACTCAAGTCGCTACCAACAAAACTACGATAACTGTACGTCTTGCGCTGAATGCGATTCTTAACACGCCAAAGAGTCTCTCAGGTTATGCTAACATATCCGTCCTGCTCTGAAGCCCACTGCGACAAATATCTCTGCCCCGACACCCTAGGTATGTTCCCATTCGGCTTATACATGAACGTCGAGATTAAGAACTTAACATGTCCCCAAGCCTGTGTCCATTTCCCGCATCACTGCCCATGCCCTTGGCCGTCACACGAAGACAAGTTCGAACTAGGTGATGGATCACGAATCTGCGTATCAAAGGGAGGGTTCAAACTAGGGGAAGCGGCGCGGAAAGTCGAGCTCGCCAGGAAAGGACTGCTATAAATGCTCTACGAATCGGCGAGGATGAGCTTTTGCGGTTGCCATAAATTAGCTGCGAACTCAGTCCATGGAACAAATTGAATGGCCGGCGTTTAAGGAGTATGTTATGTTTGGATGATACTTTGGCGGTGTTATGAATTGAAGATGATCATTCTCTAAAAGAAGAAAAGACGAGATCTACAGCACTATATAATCGAGCTACGAAAGGTTTCAGATTGCCAAGCTGTCTCTACTCTCCATCCTGTCCCAGTCATTCACACAACTGGCCAGTTCTGTTTCTGTGAAAAGAATCCGAAGAGAAGGGCAAGGAAAGAAAAGGAAAAGCACATGAAATGGTCGGGCTGCGAAGCCACTAGCATAAATGGAATCTCATATATATGTACATTATGACAACAATGAGAGGGGAGGAAGACACCATAATAACTCGCTGCTTAAGCCAGCGCCCTTGGAACGAGATCTCTTTAAACAGTGAAACGATTGAAAGACAAAAAATGTGACTGCTAACACATAGGACCGTTAACGCCGAGGGAAATGCGACATGGAGACAGGATCTCCCTATGCCTTGCCGTTGGTAGCTTGGATACCGTTAGGAATCTGGGGCATGGGTGGCGGCTTGCCATCGTCATCATCATCCTCCTCTTCTGGGTCCTCCAGCTCCTCGGGATGGCCAAGTAGGTGGGCCACATTCTTCATTTCGTAGTGCCTCTTTCGCATTTCCTCAAACTTGCGATGCTTCTCACGCTCCTCGGGGGAAAGGCCAGCCAATTCGTCATCGTCGTGGCCGCTGCCGGAATCGTCAACATGTACGGCACGGTTCTTGTCCGACCGGGGTGAGGCTGGGGCAAAGGTATCTTCGGGGACTTCGTCCTCCGGTTCGCCGAGGGATAGTCCCGGAATGTCATCCTCGGCGCCAGGGCCCTTGGGCCTCTTTCCGCCGTCTAGCATGTCCTCGTCATCGCTTGGATCTTCGGCAGGGTCATAATGTTTGGCGTAAGGGGTTTTCGGTTCGGTGATCTTCATGGTGGCAGTACGCTCCTGTTCGGTGAGGTACAAATTTGCCTCGTCCCATTTGAGACGCTGAGACGGTTCCTCGCTTTCGGGGTCGTGGAATGAGGGGGTTCGGCTCGACTGGCGGCGAGAGCCAGGAGTTCTGGCGGCCGAGGAGGAGCGGCGGTGACCAGCATTGTATTGAGTATTGGCAATCGTGAGTTCCTTCTCGGATAGTGACCGGTCCTCTGTCGGAGAAACGGGGGGGGAAGTATAAGAGGGGTTCTTGAGGATGCCTAGAGTGATGTTAAGTACAGAGCTGGCAGGAGAAGAAGGGAGATGGGGCCGTAGTACCTCTGGGGCGCTTCGGTTCCCGATCAGAGGGTGGGCTCTGCGGCGGTTGGTGCGATGTCGAAGGCATGACGCTGGTTTATTTATTTTTGGTATGCGCGGCGTGTGGTGGTGCGTTTGGAGCCAAGCAGCACAAGGTTGTTCCAAATATTATTATAGAAGAACAATATATCGATGTTGTGCGGAGGGTGAGCGTTTCTTAGTGGGAGCAGACAAGTGTTAACGAATGCTTGAATTCCTTATGAACTTGACTCAAGCAGGTTTTTCGGGGACTGTTGATTGTGGAAGAAGCTAGTTGACGGGTCAAGTGTCGAGAGCGGGGTGATGTAACGAACAGTGGGAGATTTCAAGATATGAAGGTGGGGGTGGGGTGGAAAAGTACGGAGTAGTGCGAGCAGATGTACGGAGTAAAATGTGAAGCCTTGTGCGAGGAGTAAAATGTGAAGTGAGATATTCACAAGGAAAGTTGGGTGCTTATAGGGGAGGCTGGTAGGGGGGTGGATTGGGTTGGATTGGGTTGGTGTTGTTGAAGGCGGAAGCCTAATGAAGTCGTTCAAATTGTGGCCGAGTTCTGTTGGCAAAAGGAGCGGGGTTGATTTGATGCGTCGAAGAACTGAAGGGATCCACTGGCCAGCACATATGTAGTAACAGGCAAATTTACAAAATGTGGAGAATGCGACGGGTCAATGTGGCGTGGTCAAGTTGAGCCACCATCAACATCAAATTATTGACAGTTGAGAAACCAAATTACGTTGTGTTGTCGGGTGGTCGCAGCAGATGAGAGTACAAGTATATTGATATTGGAAAATGATGTGATGTGATAGAGTCGGCCATGCATTTATTTACCGGAGACTGCATTCCACGATCGAGTATTCTCCTCAGAAAGAGCCATCATCGGTCTTTACTAGAGGAGCTCGCTAAGGTCGTTACAGAGGGGTGGCGCCTGCATGGCTGTGACATGGCGCCTTGCTTCACTAAAGACGAACTGGCCCACTAACTCTAGCAACAGCAAAGCTCAGCCCGATTTTTAGGGTTCTCTCAGCTGGTCTTTAAAAGAGACAGCTCGATGCCAAAGTCTCCGATAGACCTCAGGGAAACAGAAGAGATGGGGGGAAACCCTCATTAATGTGACTCGACCTCTCCTGGCCCGAATTCTTCCACCGTGGTCATGGCCAAGGCCTGACATCATCCACGCAAGAATCTTCACATGAAGGCAAACGGAACTTGGTCATCCTCACGCTAAACAAGGACAGTGAAGATCTGGTGATCAAGACGGGACAGAAAAATAGGGGCCACGGTCTTGTCAGATTGCCAGATGCAGGTTATATTTTTTCCCATTAGACATTAGACAGGGGGAGAAAAGGAAAACATAAAGAATGTGAATGAAGAGAAAGAGTAAAGCAATATGCAGTGAAGATCACTCAAATTGACCCGCCGTTACTTCTGACGAAGGCGGCCCCTGTCAGCTGTCACGATAACTATCACATGATACATATGCACCTGTCAAATCCATCCTGTCCCCGAACTCTGCTTTCAGTTGAAGGGACCAGGCAACATACGGAGTACACAATACGATATGTTAGTGGGTGAAAGTGCCCCTCGCCTGAGAGTGCTACAAATCAGATCTTACGATTCGTCACAAAAGAGGCCATTTTCCGTCCCCAGTTGCACACCGGCTGCTGCCAGTTGCTAGTAAAATTATTCGATATTATCCTGATATTCATCAAAGACTCTTGGCACTTTTTTCTTTTGGTTGTAGTTGGTTGTAGTTATGGTGTTATGTGGACGAGCTGCGTATTTCTTCGTCACTTTTTGGAACGCCTAGTACCGCTCCGGTCAGATGCCTGTACCTCGCTGGAGTTAAGGGTATGCATGAGAATCTAATGAGTATGGAAATGGCCAATTTTACCCCGAGCAGGGACGAGGATATCACCCGAAGTTTCTGGCCTGATTGCAATGATATGGCAGAAGCGGGAAATCCGGGCCCCGCGTCTATTCCACATTCTGCTCTCCGGAGAATCTCTCGGAGACGGCATCAGGGTGTAGTTGGGATGAGTGGCCATGTTTCCGTGCTGAAAAAAACGTTATATTTCGAGGTTATTCGCCTCAAATCTCTTCTAGAAGTGCCTCCAGTAGTATCGAAACTCGTTAAAACTCACAATGATTGTAGACCCTAGCACGAATTTCGGCCTCTTGGCGTGAGTTGACTGACCAAACCTATCAGTATCGCGTGTTCGACTTCAGCAGTGGGTGTGTGGGTGTGTGGCGATGTCTGCGCCTTCTCTGACGGGCGCAATGATAAACATATCCTACACTCTCAAGCCAGTAAACAGCTTTTTTAATGGTCATCAGCTGCAAATCATCTGGCAAATTTTTTTATTTATTCTTTTTTCTGATAGTTGTGGTGCTCGGTGTAATTTAGTTTTTGTACCCGCTTGTAGCAGGTGCTTTTTTTTTTGCTTTCTCTAGCCAGGAAAAAGGAATGAGGCGAATTAATTTGAGAAAAAAAAAAAATCATTGTATCCCTGGTGTGTTCCGTAGATTCCATTCCTTAAAAGTCACAAATTGACACCCGTGATTTTGCGTGAATAGCGAGACATCACATGCCCCATCCCTCCGTCTGAAAGCAAACTGTTCACTGTAGGGTACGACCGACACCTGGAACGCCAAGTTCAGGGTCCTATCGACTTGGCTGGATTGACTTTTCGATCTTTGAGCTGGACAACTTCAGAATATTAAACCCCATTCGATTTTTCTTTCTCTCATTGTTTTCTGGTTTATTACGTACACGTAATATGGATTGCCTCTACTCCAAAGATTATGGTGCTATTAATATAATACTCCGTATTAGTGTCCCTTGAAATCATTAGTCTCAACACCCCTGTCTCCCAAAGAAAGGTTCAGGGATTCGTCGATTATTGTGCCCCCCAAAGCTTCCCCGTCTCCAGATTTATTATTGCTCATGGACGGAATTCCCCATATTAGTGCCAAAATGGACAAACTGTCAGGACCCAATCACGGGCAGCAGGGTGCGGCAGGCAGATAATACTCTGTACTCTGTAGATATGTAGATAGATCACGACAGGTAGTCGCTGCAAGGGCTCTTCGATAGTGCGCTCTGCTCTAGTCGCTGCCACGCTTCAATCCACAACTAAGCTACCAAAGAGTAAGATATAAACTACAAACTAATCGCTGGCCCCCCTCCCTTCCTCGAGCAAGGGAGGCGGCGCCCCTCGCCCTCTTAGACGGAGTACACTGCCGTACTCCCGCCTCCCTTCCCATCACCAAAGTTACCGACTAGAGTGCGAATGAAAAGCTCTGATGAAAACCTCAAGGCATACTAGGGAAATGACGATGCGGCACTAAACGACACCAACTACAGCCACGGTGTCATACATACTCTGAGCCCATGTGCCATGGTGACTTGGATGGACAACTTAGTGATACCTCTCGCACATGGTGGACTGTCCTCATTAATCCTCATTCCTGACGTCACGTGGGGCCAGCTCATGAGCCCCCCCAGCCCGTTTTGGCTGGCCCTCTGTCCACGCTCTTCCACGCTCTTGGCCCTTTACGAGTAGACGTACTACTCGTACTTGCACTTGCTGTTACAATACTGCGTAGTCCAGTCCAGTCCAATTATGGGCAGATGGCTCCTCGACAACTAAATGGGGGTTGCTGGCCATTTTCCTTGTGCATGAGTAGTGGCCTCCGCCCTTATCTCCAAAAATGCACTTAACCCTATTTCGCTCGGCCATCACGTATGACTTCTCATTGCCGGGCGTCGGACGTAGGCCCAGCCAAAGAACTGGAAAGAACTGACTTGTCAAGGACCTGGGGTCATCCCCGCTCAACCCCCAACCGCCAATCACCCATCATCTTCACCCATCATCTTCACCCACCCTTCCGACTTGATCCCCTCACAATAACCCCACCCTCAGCCATCTTTTGCATTGTCCATTGTTTGGAGGCCTGGCCGTTGCAAAAAAAGGATGGGCTAAATTCTGCTTGAGCCAAACTGGTGGAAAGCGAAAGGGGTTTAAGTAGCATTAGACTAGTTTAGAGAAAAAAATGAGTAGATAATTGGTCTGGAAGGGCCCGAAACTAGGATTCTTTAAAAGAGAACTGCCATCTTGTTATCTCGCACACGGCTGGCTCTCTCTCTTCCTTCTTTATCTCCAGGCTCGCACGTCTACTTGAGCAAAAGGCCAGCTCAAAAGGCACCCAAGCCGCAGCACCATTTCCCTCTCTGATCCAGTCACCCGAGTGCACGTCGCCAGCCCGTCATTACAGGAGGGAAAGTGCCCCTCTCTTGGTCAATGAAAGGGCCACTGAATTCTGTTCATGCTCGTGAACAACTCGAACGTATCGTAGCGGTCGGGATATGCATATTCTGAAGCTCAAGAAAAAAAAATTTCCGAATTCAGGAGCTGGAAAGGAAGATCAAAAAAAAAAGTCCATTCAGGGTAGGTTCTCCTTTGGCCTCCAAAAATGTCTCTCATTTACCCCATATCTCTTGCATGTCTCCTCTTGTATCCCGTACCATGGCCATCGCGCCGAGTTTTCTTTTCTTTTGCCATGATTATTTATTTTTGGTCGCTCCTGTTGACACCGTCTAACCACTCTAGAAGTGTATCCCTGTGCATCGTACGGAGTACAGGCACACAGACACCTCCCAGCTCAAGCCCTCCCTCGCTTTCCTCCCTTTTATTCGCCAACACGAACCTCTTGACATTTTTTCTTCCGCCGTCAATTTTTTTTCCCACAGCTGCTCGGCCTTGACAAGGTCAAGGTCACGAGGGAAATCTACGGCTCCCCCCCCCCCCCCAGTCGCATCGTGAGATATTGGGCGTCGTGTGTGTTAAAGTGCGCTTGGCTTCGTCCAGCGCACACACTTTCGGGGCACATGGACAATGCTGGAGTAATTATCCTGGCATGTGTAATCGTCGTCGCTTTTCTTTCACCTATGTAAGTATCCCCGTGTCCGTTGTCCGTGGAGCTTCATCTGCGGGTTCGTCTTCGGTTTCCTGCCTGCTGTACTTGACCTCGACGACCATTTTGGTCCATTCCTCACCTCGGCGAAGCGAGATACACTTGTCGCCAACATGGAATTCCACTAACCACCCATTTGGCACTTAGCACTTGCATACTTGCTTCGAGACGACGACAACAGAAAAAATTCAACCCCTCGGCCGACGCATTCCAAAAAGCCCGCCGGAAACTCGGAACCGTCGCCGAACGTCGAAAATGCAACGGGTCGCCACTTGCAGAGTCAATTTTTACACAAGATAGAGATGCTGATTGGTATGCTGCAATTTTGTCCCAAGAGGGGATGATCCATGGTCATGGCCCGAAGCGGCCGGCGTGTGCCGTGAGCAACGAATCCAAGTGACTAACAATTTGATCAACATCTAGTCCGATTTGTATTGGGCCTTTGTATTCACCATCCAACACAAGGCCAAATACAGCTTGCACACCGTGTCCGCAGATAGAGCTCGATGGCGGATCCCCTTTGAAGAACACGACGTCCAGTTCGTCGAGCGAATGCCCCGAACCCCCGTCCATGCCTAATCGGCCACCCACCGCCAAAGTTGCTGGCGCTAGTCCGAACGATGTCGCCCCTTCGGCAGTTCGTGAGGAGGAAGAGACGTGGTCTGCCCAAGACAGAGAGATCTTGACGCTTAAAAACTGCCACCATTCGTTCCACTCTCGCTGCCTCGCGTCTTGGTTTCTGATCGACCGTTTTGACTGTCCTGTGTGTCGAGAACCATACTGGACTGAGCCACGCCGAGAGGGGCGTCGCCATTTCCCGATGGATGATGGGGACGTGTCTCCAAATTATGCAGCACACAGCGCCATTGTTTAACTTCTCATTCGACTTATTCAAATCCTTGGATCTCGAGACCTCCATAATATTTCTCTTGGACATTTCTACAACTCCAATTACATACTAGGCGTTAGGCGAAGCCAATCTCGTTACTGTTTGTTCTCGGGTTTTTTTTTTTTTTGTTCACGAATGATATCCCTGAAACTATTGCCCTGTTTCGAATTCAAAGGGAGAGTTGGAGGCGTAGTAGACGCCTTGCTCTCCTCGGGTGTTTGGGTGTTTGTTGGTTCATGGTGTTGGAGGCTGCCTCTCGTTCTAGACTTATTTGCGAAATCCCTAATACAAGGAAGGCTGTGCTGTGCTAAGCCATGCTACTTCCGAACGAAACGATACTCGTACAAGTATTTACCTGTACCATCATCTCTCTGTGAAAACGGATGGAACCAGTTTGCTTGAGTGTCTACGGAGTAATAGTAACAAGTTGAGCAATACAACGCCTCATATACCCTCTTCCTCCCCCACCATGCATACCCCAGTATTTCAGGCAAGTCTTTGCAGCATATGGCGCAATGATCAAGCCAGCTTTGCAGCAACAATAGACTTAACATTTCGGCTGTTCGATCGATCTAACCCAACACAACGGGGGCAAGATCTTGGAGCAAAAAATACAATCACGAGAACAGGTTCGTTATTGCCATCAAGTCGCATTTAACCGACTAGATAAAGAGCATGTTTTGCAGCAAAGTAAACTTGGAAACATACCCGCTGGAGAAGGAGGGGTTGTCGCTCAAGACCTAAAGTAGTTCAGCAGTGCAGGGTCCCCGATTACGAACAGCGGGGAAGCATCAATGTCACCCTCTCGATCCGTTAATGTGTCTTCTTATCGGGTATTTTCAGCTGTGTTGGAACGAGAAAGGCGGCAAGGTGGTTTGAAATGTAAATATATCAAATCAGAGGCGGTGTACGGAGTAGTATCATACATTATCCGTAAAGACTAAGAAAGTTAAGGGCTTGCGAGGGAAATATGCGCTCGTTTGGCCAGCTGGATCGAGCACATCACGATCTCTGGGGGGCAGCGCCGATGGTCTCGCATTTGGGTAGAGATTCACTAAGAGGTGCACTAAATACGCTCAATTTAATGCAAGAGTCGCATAACTACGGAGTACGTATGGACAGGAGTACTCCGTATTAAATACGTAAACACAAGCTGCGCACCACACGGGATTGAAGTGGATCTAATGTGGAGCATAAGGACATGGTCCCAGCGCCCATTTCCCCCGTGCTACCCTGATCCTTTTTATTACTCCATACTCCATACTTCCCTTTCGAGCTACAAGCACTACTATTATTACTCTCAGGAAGGGTCGATGCAAGAAAACGACCGATTTTCAAGGGTTTTTTTTCAAAGGCTTGGTCCTTCATTGCCCCTCCACTCCACTACCCCCCAACCTTCAATCCGTTCCTCTATCATCTCTTCCTCCGGACTTGCCCTTTCTCTTTACCCTCTGAGAGAAAGGATAGTCTTCTCTTCCATGACCGAGAGCATTCTGGTGTGATTTAAAACAACGTCAACCGTTGAAACCCGCTATTGGCCGGGGTCCGGCTCCTCGGATCTGGTAGGATACGCCAACACCCAGAAACCGCCCTTTGCAAATAACACCTCACAACCCGGGCTTCATCTTTCCTCAGCCATGGACCGTCGACAGAGCTGGCGGGTTCCCGTCCAGATCTTCTCCTTCCGTATCCTCGTCGTGGTGCCCGTCCTCCTTGCCATAGCCACGGCCATCACGCTCTTTATCCACTCAGACACCAACATCGTGATGCTCTACTCACAGTGCCACGCGCGGTCACGCCTTCCTGCCGTGAGCCACGTACCCGTCGTCGGCACCCTGATTTGCTTCCTCATCAGCTTCTTTCAATCGGCCATCGACTCGTCCCGCGCCGCGGCGACCATGGCCTCGCTCCTCTCGTTTTTGGGCGGGCTCTTGACAGTGTACACGGTCGAGGGTGCGCGCATATGTAATACGCCCAATGTGCTCATCGCCTATCCCACCGGACCGCTTCTCATCTTCACGCTCATGGGCGGCGCCATCGTCTGGGAGCTACTCATTATTCCGGCCTTCTTCTATCGTTCGCGGAGCATCATCGTCGCCCGCCAGGAAGCCGGCCACAGCGCCCTCGACGCGACGCCGACGGATCCCAACCTGGGACGAGACATGCGCCACCTCCACGCCGACGCCGAAACGTACGCCATCCCTGCCGGCGTCCTCGTTGGCTTCATCGTACCATCTATTCTCATGCTGGTGTTGAAGACGCCGCTTGCTGTTGCCGCGTGGATCTTGTTCCCCGTCTGGGTGGCTCTCATCAGGAAGGCGGTCCGCACAGCTGTCACACGTTGGGGGCCCGAGCCACAGAGCATCCATCTCGAATCTCACACGGCCTCGATGCTGATCGTGTACGCGGCGCCAGTGATCGTCTCAGTGATTGCTCACATTTTCTTGCTGTACAACATCTTCGGCCAGCGTGACGACAGACGACAGATGACGCGCTCAACACTAGCCATTATCCAAATCGACATGGTCTATGTGGCGTTGACGCTCTTCTACTGGCTCTTTGTTGAAGTCGGGTGGAGGGTCATTGCTGTGGTGGCGGCCGTGTCCGTAGTACTTGGCCCTGGCGCAGGCCTTTGCGCAGGGTGGTTCTACCGGGAGAACAAGTTGCATCGGATGTTTGTACCAAGTGCGGATGAAGGCGATGAAGAAAGCCCAAGTGAATCTGGCGAGGATACGCCCTTATTGGGCTAACTTGGTCCTAACGGCACTTGGGTAGCCGAAGCAACTTCGGCCTCTCACGTCATGTGTTTTATTGCAGTTCATGCGATCAATTGTTTGATTATATTGGAGGGCCGCAGGTAATGTGAAGCTGCTAGGGCATGGAACAAATAATCATGTTGGTATGGCGCCCGCCATGCCCTACTTGACTGGCGGTGCAAGGTGGCCGTTTTGTATATGTAATGAAGACATCTCACACAAACGGGGCGTAACCGATTTCGCATTATGCAGTCAAATGAGCCAATGAGACCTCTTGATGTGAAAGCCTCCCTGGAAGGTTCCAACAAGACATGCATATTCGCCATATCACAAAAAGGCGTCAAGGAGTCTCGGCCTCGGCCTCGGCGTCGATGAAAGTGCGCATAAAAAAAACCCAACCTTTGAAAGTCTTGGCTTTGAAACAAGATGTGAATCTTCACATGTGGCATTTTAGGCTAGTCGATTTGGAGCTCCGTTGGAATCTCCTCATTGGAGCTAGGTTGTCCGAAGTCCGGGGCATCGTACATCCTGTTCGCAACACTCTCTACTCCGTCCTTACCTCCCTTTTTACACGATTTTTCTTTCCAAATTTGGTAATACTATTTCAAGGCTACAGAGAACGTTAGCTTTGATTTTGGGTGGGAGTGACCGTTTTGTTTTGTTTTATTTGTCGTCGTGCAAGAGAATTGTCGTTGTCCTGGCATGTGAAGGCCTCCGGAAGTCCGTATGCTGCCCCCGACGAGGATTCCCCTTGTTCAAAGGGAGGGAGGGGTTAAATTTGTCTCACTATTGGAGCTTGTCTCCTCGGAAACTTGCAGCTGGATTTTCCACTGTTTGCTTTTGCTTATTACCCCCCTCGTTTGTGTAATATTGTCCGTGGGGAGGGGGGAGGGAAAGTATATAAGATGGGGGATCTCGACTTCTTTTTTCCAATCTTCTTGTCATCTTGGAAATACAAGCTGCCTTGAATCTAAATCTCTTTATATATCTATTGTTTGTTCTTCTCTCTAGAAGAACATTATCCTAAGTAAATCGACCAACTTACGATTTCTGTCCTTTCATTTCAACCATGTCGGGCATTCCTATCGCGTGCTATGGCAGCAGGGCTGAGTTTGCAGAGGCTGTAAGAATCAGGCTTCAGCCCGAGTACGATGGTACGTTGCAGTCCCAAATAGCATGCCATCCGCATCCGCTGTCTACTGTTGTCATCTTTGCTTTGACAAAAACTTTTTCCGCGGATCCAAGAATTCCAAAACTAACCTGCTTGGTTCTCTAAACAGTCGTACACATCGTCCTGACCAGCCAAGCCGCCATTTCAGAACTCCCCGAAGTCTTCGCCGGCCGCCTCGGCAACCCCCCCAGCTCAGGTCTAGGCACCAACGTCGAACGGGAAGAGTCTGCTCGCATCACTCCCGAGGCCCTCTTCTTCGGCGCCGGCATCGAGCCCGACGAGGTGGACAAGGTCACTGCCGCCGTCAAAAAGACGAAACCTGGTGTTCATATTGTGCAGGTGCGACCGCAGGATATGATCAACGCCGGACTCCCTGCAGGCCCCAATCCCGAGTATGTTGTTGTTCTTTTGAAGCAGATGCTCGCCAGTGTCTTTTCTTAAGGCGGTGCACCTCTTTTCCCTAGGTCTTTTTTTTTCCTTTCTCCCCTTATTTCTCCATTCCGAATTAGATTGGAATGGAAAAGGGCCACAATTATGTTTTATGGATTGTTGGAATGCGCATGGCATAGGAGGATCCTCCTCGAGTAACTGTCTGTAGAAGTGTATAACCCTCTACGCTGGTAGACACAACGAGATAGCATTCTTCTTGCATTTTCATGCGTCGCCTTACCGTCTTCCTTTTCCTCCTCCCTTTCGTGAACACGCTTCGGATGTCAGCGGCCAGAAACCGAGTCAGGACTCTCATAGTTGGCTCGGGCACATCTCAACCACGGCACATCTTGCCTTGAAACGTGACCCCCACCCTCACCTCTTGAGCTCATGCATGCAGGATATTGTCGCATGTGGCAGAGCTTATCTGCCCAACAAAAACAGGGTGAGAGGTTCGTGGCATGGGAGGGAGATGATAGAACGATGCGTGATCGACATGTTTGTTCCACGGTCTTCGGGGAAGGGGACCGGTGACGAGTAATGCGGCTGATGGAAGGAGTGGAGTAAATATTTGAATTTTGCTCTCTTTTTTTGTCATTTCCTTTATACAGGCCCCATGCTCTCTCTCTTGGGGGAAAATACGGAGTACGCATTTGACGACTGCAGTATGAGGTTGTGGAGGTTTGCGGGCGCCGTCGCACCACTAAGTCCAGCCCGCTGACTAGGGCTTGGTTTTAGGGCCCTAGCCTCCTGGCAAGCCTTAAACGGGCTGGGTATCTCTTGAGTGGATCTACCCACATACCGACCACCCCGCCCAGAAAACATTCCAAACTTGCTCTCTCACAACATCACCACATCACAAATGGCGCAGTATGTCAAGCAAAAAATGAAGCTACAAGTATTATTATAATTTTAATGGCTGTATACTAATAACTAACTATTTTATTTAGCTATACCGAAGAGTATTTGAGTAATGCTATTAACGGTATCCAAGATGCTTCACCAGCGAAGAGTTGATTCTGTATTACAATGCTATCACATTGCACATCCGATGACGGCTGTAGTTGCAGAGCCAAGAGAATGACGCCCGTCGCATGTAGAGATAGGTGGTCAGGCACATTTCGCACTATCAAATCTCCTTGAGACAATGACGGATATTATGCCGCTATCCGTTTCGGTGAGAACCTCGACCAGGGGAACCTTTCCGTCACAGGCAAGTCTGGAACAAGAAGAGAAGAGACGAACAATCCCGCCCGCCCGCCGCCTGCCGCCTGCAAACCTCTTGACATTAATTTACTCCGAACCATGGGACTGGGCGTAAACCAGCCAGCTTTTCAACTTTTTTGTTCCATTGTAACCTGGACACCCCTGGCCGGCCCGTGATACCCCCATACCATGGAAGAGCCTTTCGACGACGATATGACCTCTCAAGATTTCCACATCAAATAAACCCCCATGTTGTCCATATTTTCCATGCTTCCACCAACCACCTTTGCCTCATCTCTGGAACAAGCAAATTGACCCCATCATCGTACCTAATCACCTCATTCTTGCGCAACCGTAACTTAGGACATCGTAAGGGACAAGCTGGGACAAGCTATGATACTCCGTAGTGTTGAACTTGGCCGAACTATCGTCGGCGCTGTTGGTTCACACCTACGACCTATCACTCACCCCCAAACATCCGCCCACGCCCCAAGTTTCATCCTCAACTCATCTTGAACTTCCCACCACCTCAATTTCAATCTTGGTCTAATCCCTCCACTTGCTGATCTTTTTTTTTTTCGTCCCATTCCCCGCCTTCCCCAATGCTATTCCCTGTCTGGACTTATCTAAACCTGTCTCCGATAACGCTTTCACGGGGTGTGCGTGTAAGGAGTCTGAGCTGTGTTTGGGTTTGTGTGCCTGTAGGAACCCAATAATGTGCAGCTCTGGCGCGATACCAGGCAAGAAATGCGGTGAAGCAAAGGAGAAGAACCCTGTTGGGTAAGATTTATCCAGAGGAGTCCCAACTCTTCTTCTTCTTCTTCTTCTTCTTCTTCTTCTTCTTCTTCTTCTTCTTCTTCTTTTAATCCCACCGGCCAGCTTCGGAGATCTTTATATACTAATTAGCATACATCCGTCCTTCCTTCCCTTTCATCAGCTCTTACCTAGATCAGAAGCGTTCCCCTCCTACCCGAATTTCTTATCATCTCCTCTCTCTATCGTCGCTCCTTCTATCTCCCTTTTTTCGATAAAAATAAAAACAATAAAAATAAATTGCATCATTAGATCTCGCTTGGCTATTATGAACATGGCAGATCCCACAAACACTCCCATGCCGCCAGGTACTCCTGTTGCCTCTACACCACGTTCTTCGTCACCAGTAACACCACACGCCTCCGAATCCGGCCTCGCCTACATTCCCGAATCGCGCCATGTCAAGACCAACGGCACAGCCGCCCGGTCTGGAGGCCAACCATCCCCAAACGGAAGCACACTCAACGGGTCGGCTCTGCCCAACCGCTCACGGCCCAAGATCCTCCACATCGGTGACCCGGTAAAGTACAACATGGACACATACGCCACCTTTTCAGCCCAGTTCGATATAATTCGACCTTCTACCCCGGAGCGCGAGCGTCCGGCTTTCAAGGAAGCGCTTCGCGACGGCCGATGGGGTGACTTCTCTGCCATTTTTCGTCCCTTCTGGGGTACTGGCGGCGAGATGGGTCTTTGGGACGAGGAACTTATCGCACTGCTACCCACGAGCGTCAAAGTTTTTGCCAGTGCTGGTGCAGGTTTTGACTGGGCCGACGTTGAACTCCTAGGAAAGCGAGGTAAGTCAAGTCCCTATTCTAAAGGTGAAGGTGAAAAACGAAAGAAAGAAAGCATCACTGGTGCATTTGCCTCTTGCATCGGTATTAATAGCCACAAGGTATCATCTATTGCAACTCTGGGTTGGCCGCCGCTGAAGCAGTGGCAGACTTCGCCCTTGCCATGATTATATCCACCTTTCGCCATATCCCTTGGTGTACCTCCGCCGCCACATCATCCTCGCCAACCCGTTTTCAGGACTGTCACACTCGCGCCACCGCCATGTCCCACAATCTTCGTGGCCATAAATTAGGCCTGATAGGCCTGGGCAACATTGGCCAACAAATCGCTTCGCGCTGTCGCCTTGGCTTCGGCATGGAGGTGCACTACCACGACATTGAGCGCAAGTCGCGTCGTGTCGAGACGGCCCTCGCTGCAACCTTTCACCCTAAGCTCAGTGACCTCCTAGCTGCAAGTGACTGCGTCGTCCTCTGCGCCCCGGGTGGCGAACCCGTCATCACCTCGCAGACCATCGCACATTTCCGCAAAGATGCCCGTTTCGTAAATGTTGCTCGTGGCTCTCTAGTCGACGAGAAGGCTCTTGCCAGTGCCCTCGAATCCGGTAGCATTTCCTCTATTGCCCTCGACGTGCACGCCCACGAGCCGAATATCGACCCGCAACTCCTAAGATTTGCCCCTGATCGTGCCATGCTGACTTGTCACAATGCTGGTGGTACCGTCGAGACACACCGAGGCTTTGAGGAGCTTAGTATGCGAAACATTATGGCCGTACTCTCTGGTAGTGATGCCATTACCCCAGTCAACCTAGAATATTTGAGAAAAAACAAAAAGGCGGACAGGGAATAGGACGGTAGATAAGAAGCATCTAGACAAGATAGAAAACAGACTGCTATGACCCGATAACTTTATCCCTTGGCTGGCTCTGGCGCCAACCACGCTACCAGTCGAGGTTTTCTATTCCTTTTCATAGCTGCGGGATAGACCCATGAGTGCTTTGTTGGTAATGCCATTGAGACACGGTCAAGGGTAAAAGAGAAAACTTCCTTCTTGTCTCCCCAAGTCCTAAAACTATTAAAAAAATTTTAAACATTTCTAAGTCGGACCACCGAACTAGACTATCCTCCAACTGGCAGCATCGGCTCACACCGCATGCTCCGAATATGAGACAGACACAGAAACGGCCCAGGTAGAGAGAAGGGACAGAGAGTCGTGCAGATAAATGGGTGAGGGTGGAATGCAAGAATTGACATGGATGTTTAGAGCGTAACGCCTGGCTCAATGCGAGAGAGATGAGAGATACAAACGGAAAAAAAGATTATGTGAGGGAGAGGGCAAAGGCAAACTACAGATATCAGTAGGAAGGGGAAAACGAAAGGAAAGAAGAGGAAAAAAGCTTAATGAAGACAAGATTGATCACCACACTAGGAAGAAGTTTGACATCCACCCAAAGGATTCACCTCTCTTACATACTGGGATTAGCCAGCGTAGACCGACTTCCTTTATTGACCTCGCTAATCGCAGTGAGCCAGTGAAGCAAATATGGATGGAAGCCAGGTCCAAAATTATGGCGTGTCTGCGGGCACTCTTGGGATTCGAGAGTGCCAAAAGAAGAAGGAAGGGAGGGTGAGGCCATGAATTGTAACGCCTAAAACACCTTGCCAAGAAGATGAAAGAAAAGAAGATGCCCTCCTGCTGACCCCATAAATACCATAACAATTGAGCGATAAAAACCAAGAGGAAGGATAAAATGGAAAGGTGAGCTGATCGGGACCATGGAGGGAAAATAACGAGAGATTGTGCTCGACTTGGTGAACAGGTGGTCTTTCAACCTTCGATATGCGCCTTTGACATGCTCTGGCCGAGAAGCTCCAAGCAGCGCTGGGCAAGAGTGACCACCTCACTCTCGTCGTCATCTTCAAACTCGACTTCTGGGTCAATCTGGCGGTTGGCTATTACCCGGATTTGGCTAACAATGTCCTCCGATTTTCCGATTAGACCAATGAGTGTCTTGTCCTCAGACTCCAGAAGCTGTAGTAATGTCCAAATTGCTATGTGCTGGAATGTAGCATCGCCGCTGAAGAGGAAGCGGCAGAGGTATCCATGAATGCCTCCGCGGGGTTCTGTCCAGTTCTGAATAAATATAGAGTAATCGCCCACTAAGAGAAAGCCAAGTCAGTACGCTTCCATTTGAAGAGTGTCATAGTGGCTTACCTTTGGAGGAGAGGTTACCCAACGCTGCGGCGCTGTTGCCCTGCACCTCAATGCTCTGTGAGTGGGTCAGGGGAATGAGCACATCAAAGACACCCAGGTTGAGCAGATGGGTCTTCAGCTCGTCACTAAGAGCCAGAACGGCGATTGCTGCGGTCATCTCCGATTGAACGGTGACTGGGACATCGAGAACCAGCTGTTTGCATTTTTGAACGGCGCCAGCTTCTAGTACCAAAGCCTTGTTGCGGTCGGAGCTAGCGGCCAGGTTGCGGAGGGTAGAAATAGCATGGCATTGTATTTCTTCGTTGTCAGTCGAGCCCAGTAATTCAACGAGAGGTCGCAAAAATCCGGCTTCAATGATTGGGGGCTCGTTTAGAGGATGTATTGAGATGTTTCGTATACAAGCGACTGCCGAGAGGATGAGAGGCAAATACGACGATTGGAGCAGGCGTAGAAGGGGCTGTAGACCCGAGGCCCTGACAATATCGAGTTGATACTTTTCATCCGAGGCCAGGTTTCTGAGGGCCAGGGCCGCCTGGCATTGAACTTTGGGAGACGATGAGTCCATGAGATTGACCAATGACTGAACTAGTTTGGTCTCCGTATTGGCCAACTTTTGACGGTTGCTAGCATCAACGGCAATGTTGCTCAGGGCGGTCGTGCAGTAGTACTGTACGTCGACATCCTGACTCGATAGAAGCTGAACAAGAACGGGCATCGCCCCGGCATTAACGAGTTGTTGCCGGTTCTCGTCTTTGGCACAGTGTCAATATCAGTATGAAGATGGCCACTCCAACGGCGCAGAAAACACGTACCAGAGTGTGTCATGTTGAGCAATGCCCCCGTGGCGTTTCTTTGGACTCTCATGTCACGCGATTTGGCGAGTCTCGTCAAGGGCACGAGGGCTCCCGAACGAGCAATCTTCGCTTTGTTTTCTTCATGAGTCGCCAGATTGGTGATACAACCTACAGCATTACATTGTACCTCGACATTGGACGATAACATTTGGCGGATAAGTGGTTGTAATCCACCGAGCTGGACTATTAAGAGCTTGTTTTCGGCTACAAAAACGGTTAGTCAACAAATTCTATTGGCGCGAAATCGAAACCTGCAGAGGTTGCGGTCCTCTTACTATTGACAGCTAAGTTCCCTAAGGCGGCGCTTGCGGCTCTCTGTACCTCGATATCGGGACTTTGTAGCAAGAAAAGAATAGGATCAAGCGTCTCTCGATCAACCTCACGGACATCTAAATGGGCCAAAGAGCAAATAGTTAGGCATCAGCATGACGCAATATGGCCAAGGAAGGCTGAGAATGAGAAAGGCATCGTCGGGGCAAGAAATATGCCTAGGAACATGAGGAATGTAGGTCCCTGTGCCATCTAAATCCATACCTCGTTCGGTGATCTCGGCAAATGTTAAGCTCGCACTTCGTTGCAGGTCAATATTCTCTGAGAATACGAGCGTACTGAGAGCTCGGAGAGGCTCTCCTGAGAAGAAATCCGTCTCGCCGCGCTATCATATAGTCAGTGTCCAAAGTCGGCGGAGAGTCGGGGTGAAATTCGATGACGTACATTCTCGAGGTATTGGAGGAGGTCTGCAACAGCTTCCCTTTCGCTATCGGCAAGAACAGGTTCGTAGAGACCATCGCGGGCTCGGCCTAAATATGTCAACAGAATGAACGGATCGAGCCTACCCGTCTTACAGCAACGGAAAGCAATGGGAGGTGGGCAACAAACCTCCGCAGCATGAATTGCAAGCGCCCATAGCTCGAGACTTTGTGAACAGGGACTAGGGCAGGTGGACAAGCTACGGATCTGCAGTATAATCCCGTCTATGTAATGATTAGACGCCAGCCAGGCTTCGAATCAATCCAGCGTGGAACGGCTGAGGGTGGAAATCGAGATGTTTTGCGAGCTGGTCGCCCAGGAGTGGCGACACGCGGTTAGGCCGCTGGAACTAGTGAAGCTCCAGGGAAAAGGCTCGAGCGAGGACAATGTTCTGAGCGAAAGAAATGAGATCTGATGGCGGGCGTGATATTCAGTGAATCTTTCGAAGGAATAACTATCGGAGTGATGGATAAAGGAGAGGAAGCGATTCTGTGAAGTGACGACCAGGGTGCATGGGTATGGGCATGCTAGAAACTGCGAAGGAAGGCTCCAGTTTGACTTGCAGGTACGAGTGGGAATGTTTGGTTTGGTACGTATTATTGACATAGGACAGGAGCCTTAGCTAAAAGTGGTACTTCATATCTTATCAGAAAGGCCTAGTTATTCCATAATAGGTAGGGTAAGGATGTATTACTCCGTACAGGCAAGTCACTTTTTTCCTCTTTTGAGAAGTAAAGTAGGAAGCACTGTCCTAGCTTAAAAGAGGTCTGCTGATTGGTCGGAACGAGAGTGGAGAGGGGTACGAAGTGAAGACAACTGGGGTGTTCTGTACCAAGTAGTCAATAGCACTGCAAGAGACCTGAGTACGGAGTATGTACCACCTAAATCCTCTTGCAGCGCCTATTAATACTCGTGTAATTACCTGCTATGATGATTGGTTTGAAGAGAACAATCACTTTGAAGCCGTCTGTGTTCCATGTATTGATACATTATGTTCTTTGCATTCATTCCTCAGGATGGGCAACTCTCTTCAATGAGGGATAGGCTCGAGTAGTCTATTTGCAATCTCACTCTTCACGCGTATGTTTACTTTGGGGCCTTCAGACATGTTTTACTTGCACGCCGTTCACCATGTGACGAGCTCAAGCGCGGCTTTCTACTTGTATGTCCACACCAAGTGGACCAGAAAGGACTCAATCTACTTTTGATAATCCTCTGAACTTTCGTTCTTCCATCATATTCAACTGCATTGTCACTACAGGAGGCCAGTGCCTCCCGTCCTCGTATTGTCTAATAATTATTGGATGTATTCCGGGTGTCAAATAGTTTTGCATTCCTCTTTGCACATCTATCCCGGCCCGCCTGTGCCCAACAATACAGACATTTCAACAGGCCGTCATATCCCGCAACAGGCCCACAGCTAACAACAGGCTCGATTGCGTCTCTACGAGTAGAATGATTTTGCCAGGGCTGGGTAACAACTTGTGCTTCAGATATCATGGGAAAGCCGGGGCAGGTGAGGTATTATATTCTACTTCGTTAGTCGGTCTAACCCATTAACAATGCACTCTCAAACTTTGGAGGTCTCTTGGTTATTGTGCCGAGTTGTGGATCTACCACATTTTTATGTTAGTGGAGTTGGTCACTGTATTAATGCGAAGTGGATGGACACCAATTCATAACCGAGAACCGAGAAACTGCCCTAATAAAACAGTTGGTGAATTAGGATCGATAGGCACAGCAATGCGCCAATTCATGGAATTCGCAATTTCTATAAATACCCCATCTAGGCACGGTCTGAAATGAAACTGCGCCCATTGAATGCAAGTATGGATAAGGCCTTACATCTGCCCACAAGCAAGTGTCTAATAAAGATATCTAGTCATGTCATTTTTCTCCAAGAGTATTTGCATGGTCAATCTCGACAATGATATCACGTACCTTCCCTTCCAAATCGGATCCAGTCGTCATATTACAAGCCGAGATAAGGATCAGAAAGGCGATTGACCTGGGGAAAGCGTAATTTCAAGATTAACTACTCCATATTATGGAGGATGTAGGCCTACTATGGAGTACACGTACTGATAGAGACAGACCCACACACTTTGCCTCTGTGTCGATCTGTGATGTGTGGCTGTGGCCATGGCCAGCCAATTTTTGTGCAAAAAAAATTATGAATGGGTTAGAGGGAAGCGCGAGCTTTCCGCCTTATTTCTCTTATCTCATTTATCGAGCGATAAATGCCGTCGCCGACAGATTTCGTGTTTAGGAAATGCTTACAGGTGCAGACTCAAAAAAGAAAAAAGACAGAACCTGAGACCGTCGAGTAACGCAGATTTGGTTTGGTCATCAGACGAAACTTCAGCACTTGTTGACTAGCGGCACTTCCCAGACTAGGGACACCAGAACCCCTCAATGGCATCGTCAAACCCCCGCCCCCCAGCATCGTCGGCCTCAGAGGCTGCATACGAACCAGTACTACCACCCACATCTGAACCCCAACACATCCCGGCCCAAATTGCTTCTTCATCCAATTCTGGCTTGCCAGTCCGGCCAGCCACAACATCCACTGGCCTGCCACCATCAGTTTTAGCCACGAGCGCCCTATCGCAACCTGACGACGATTCGGTTGGCGACGACACCCCTCACCAACTCCCGTCGCCATCGTCAGCTCCAAATTCACCCCCAGCGGCGAATTTTCGCCCGCTCACCGCCGCTCGTCTGCATCAGCGGCCCGAACTTCATTTCGTCAATCCCTCATCGTACCTTCGCATCGAACCCCCCATCGTCAGCCGCACAATGGCCCCGAAGCCAATTAGCCCGCTCGACAAAGAGCAAATGCAAGGCCTCGTGAGTTGCTTTCGACTTGTCTGATTCCTTGGTTGCCACGGGCTCTTCCTGCCACTGCCCTCGCACCGTCCAGAGTCGCCGCCCAACTTCTTCTTCCTCTCGACATAACACATGCCTCGCCCTACAGCCTCTGAAAAAAAATAAAAATTACAGCCACATTCTTGGTTGACTTCTCCCTCCAACCTGCCACGCACCATGCACAAAAACGGCTGTTGAAAGCTGATTTTCCCAGTTGGAAGTGAACATCACTAACTTGTTATTTCTCTTTTTTTTTGCGCAATGCGCTATAGAGAGCTATCCGTGAATTTCTCAAAGTGCGAACGAGCTACGACGTGCTTCCACTCTCCTTTCGATTAATCGTTCTCGACACTAGCCTTCTCATCAAAAAGAGTCTCAATATCTTGATTCAAAACTGTTAGCTTATCCATGCTCCAGTCCATATTGCACTTCTATTACACCCGCTCGCATTTCAGATATAGCATGCGTATACTAATGGCCCGTAGCTATCGTCTCTGCTCCTCTGTGGGATTCCGAAACATCGACCTTTGCAGGTCTTCTAACCAGCACCGACTACATCAATGTCATTCAATATTATTGGCAGTTTCCGGACGAGATCGGTCAATTAGACCAGTTCCGATTAAGCAACCTACGCAGTATGGTTCCCAAGTTTTTACGGATTAGCCCCATTTCCCAACATACAACCATGCAACATACTAACAGCCTTTCCCTGTTCCAGATATCGAAAAAGCCATTGGTGTTACACCCATTGAGACGCTTTCTGTTCATCCCATGCGGCCGCTCTACCATGCTTGCCGTCAAATGCTTCAAACACGTGCCCGACGAATTCCCTTGGTCGATGTCGATGACGAGACTGGTCGTCGGATGGTTGTTAGCGTCATCACCCAGTACCGTATTCTCAAGTTTATCGCCGTTAACAACGAACATAATACTGTTTTGCTAAAGAAACCCGTACGAGATATCAATCTGGGGACATACGATAACCTGGCTACTACACGAATGAGCGACAGCGTCTTGAATGCTGTTCATCTTATGGTGGAACACAACATTTCGTGCATTCCCATACTGGATAAGCACAACAAGGTCATCAACGTTTTTGAAGCTGTAGATGTTATTCCATGCATCAAGGGAGGTGCCTATGACGAGCTGAGTTCGTCAATAGGTGATGCTTTGTGCAAACGACCGGATGACTCACCGGGAATGTACACTTGCAGTGAAGATGACCGGCTAGATTCCATTTTCGACACTATTCGCAAGTCCCGAGTCCATCGCTTTATTGTTGTCGACGACGATAACCGTCTCAAGGGTATCATCTCTCTCTCCGATATCCTGAAGTATGTACTATTATACGGCGAAGAGGAGGATACGGTGACGTCTCCTTGACCAAGATACATGCCATTTACTTAGAGCGATCACCTTCGGGTCTACCGCCTCACAAGGCTTGGGAGCGTGGGGAAATCTCGCGGCATGTCCCCGGCCCTGGTGGTATCGCAGTAGGCGAGGTTCACACTATGATGAGCCAACCGAAGACGAGTAATACTCTTCCTGGCGAAACGCTACGTATCCTTACTTCCATTAGACCGATGGCCGATGGGTTCTTTGGATCACCATATATGATCGGTATAAGGTGGAAAATGAATCAAGAGGCGGGAGACATGTTAATCCGGACTGCTAGGACTCCTGGGGTATAGAAGAGTATGGCTCGCTGGCAGCAAGAACACGCCATCACCTGTGTGTGGATTTTCCCCAGAAGAGAAGTGATTAGATGCATTTTCGCACAAATCATCGCAGAGTCATCAGTATCGTTCATCCGACATTCCCGCTTAAAAGCCAGGCAATTGATAATGAAGGAAGGAGGTTACTGGCGGGGTTCTCCTTCCACTGCGAGTTTAATCCACACGCAGGAACGGGAGCATAGGCTAGAAACACCAATCTATCGTATGTAACTTTTAGAGACTGCTGCTATTCCATCAGGATGAGATCAGAGAAACGAAGCTAAGGGCATCGAAAGAAGCTTCCTTGAACATATGTTCCATTCTCTTGTATTTTACCATAGCTTTCTAAAGCCGTTATTCGTTGCGACGTCCCAAAATTCTGTGCCAATCCCGACTCAAAGACCTCGATATTGCCCTACGATAATCCTTTTAATGATGGGCTCAAGATCAGAGCCTGACTTGATGAAACCACTCAAAGGCTGTGACGACCCGTCACGAAGGTAAGCTACTATTCGGGGCAATGGCCAACCTACTATGCGCGTTGAGACTCGCTCACATTTTCAAAAGTACCAAGACCTTGATACATCCTGCTCTTCGGACGAGTACCACTTGGACCTCATCAAGTGCTGAGCAGGGTGACGGAGATGTTGGCGATGACGGGCCAGACGACCGCGCTCTCTACAGGTTTGAGTTCAACCGATTAGCAAAAAAGGTAGGCAAATCAGTTGTTACTCATAGGTTCACCGGGGAGCATCCTGAAGAAGTCATATGCTAATGACAGTTTTCTACGGAGGCAGCATGGGATCCCGGTAGCGGTTGACACTAACTTTGTAAACTTTGGGGTGCGAAGCCAATGTCCAACCAACTGCTGATTTCAGACTGACCTGAAGCGGTCACAATAGCGATATCCGCAAACTATAAATATTTCCCAAAAGCGTGGGTGGTTTGTTCAAATCATCCGCCAATTCTCCGACAGTTCCAAGCCTGTTGCTCGAGACAAAGACCAGCTAGGGCAAACAGCTTTGCATAAACGTCCCCAAATAAAGCACAAGCGAAGCATCAGTGATATCACGGGAAGCCTAGTCCACCTGAGAAAAGAGGCGTACAGATCCGCCACCATCAGCACACTTATCCGCTTGAGCGGCGAAAGTCGGCTCTATCTACCATCCGAATACACTCCGAGAAGTTTACGACTTCCGACTTGTCTTCGGGCAACGGGGCAGTTTTTGATACAGTACGGTATGCATACTGATTATCAAAACATATATTCCTTCGGAGGTATGTCCATGTTAACCTTTTTGTTGCTTACCGCAGGTAATGTTCGTGGTGTGTTTCGAATACCTGGTTCGGTTCGGGTGGTAAATGCACTGTACGAGTACTATTGTCTGTCTGACGAGGACGGCGGAAGCATCTCGAGTACTGTCAGAAGCCCCAATCTTCCCATTCATATCAAAGCCAGCGTTCACGATGTAGCGTCAACATTCAAGCGGTTCCTTTCGATGATACCGGGGGGTATTCTTGGGTCCCTAGAGGCTTTCGATAAGCTTATCACGATACAAAGACAACTCGGTGGTAATCCAGAGGGCTCAAGAACCAAGCAAAGTAAATTACGAGCGAGGCTCATTTGTCTTACTATCGAGAGTATTGCGTCCAATCATCGCCGTCACCTGATATGTGCTGTATTCGGTCTTCTATCGTTGATAGGACGGGCCGCTAAGAACGCACCTCGAGAAGATGACCGTGGGCTGCCTCTTCCGACGATTGACCTCATGGATTACCGGGCACTCGGTGTGGTGTTCGGTCCACTGTTGGTTAGTGACCTCCTCGGCGCCTTTTCACTGAAGTTTACAGATTTGTTGGCCACCAGGGGTGATTTCCGCGGAAGCCCCGCGAAGCTTATAAAGGGATTTGGAAAGGGTGCTAGCAAAGCCAAGAAACCAGAATCTAGTCCGTCAATTGTCGATAAGACTCGGGTTGCAAACGAAGTAACCGAAATGCTCATTACGCATTGGAGAGAGGTCGTCAAGCACATGAAGAGTCCGGATCTTTTACGGCCAAGTGTTGCGAGCCTTTCTCAGCACGGTTGTGGTATATCGTCATCTTTATTCCGAATGAATGACCAACTATTGAATTCGCTTCCCTATCTCTGTACCAAGGGGAACTCGGAAGCATGGGCAAAGTCGAACACGAGCCCGCCTAGGGGAGGGAGTACGTCGCTCGTTCGTTGTTGGCAATTGACTAGACTAACTTTAAGTTACTCCATACAGGATCTCCAGTACGTAAAGGAAAGAAACCGAAAACAATTCATGAATCACCAGAAATGACTACAGAAATTAAGCAGCACTGGTTTCGCAACTCCGTGGTTACAGAAACTGACGTTCGAGAATCGGTAACTAGTTTGAGCCAAGAGAATATGGGATCGGATCAACTGCGTATAAGTAACCAGAGACAGCTTCAAAAACAAACCGTTTCTTCGTTGTCTGAAACCAAAGTCCCATCTAGGTCGGGCCTTGAAAAAATTGGGCCAGCAATGCCCAGCCAGGGATCTGCGGATGGTTCCTCACAGGAAGAAGATGGGCGAGTCTCGGGCTGTCAAGTTGCTAGCAAGCAAGAACAAAAAAGAAAATCGAGTCCAATACGACCCATTTTCTCTCAGGAGGGGAATCAAACAATAGGTCTCAACGATTCTTGGATCCAAAGCAGACGTAGGGCAATCAGATCTATCGCTGGCAAAGTGCCCTCGGCTCGACAAGATTACGATTCGCTAATCCAAGAAAGCCCGACAGCCGATGTTAGAGAAGGGTCCTCGACTGAACCCCATGACTGTATTGGAAGAGCCTGGGATGCGTCTTCAGACGTGGGAAACACGATGGGCGGTAGTTGTGGAAATGGCAAATCTCAGTCACATCCGCATCGAAAGGACCAACATACCGCAGCCGACCCCACAACAATTGTTAAAGTCAAGGGCAGCGATGAAGTTGTGGTGAATTCTTCGCCTTCACTGCATCAAATGCATCGCCTGGCTTTCAAGAGCCGGGGGGTTCAGACTGATAATAGTCATATACCACACCAGAGAGCGTTCACGACAGTCAGCAAAAGAGAACCTCAACTAGTGGATCACATAGACTGTGAGCCCAAGATGATCAGGCCCGAATCTTCCACCAGCATCTGTGGAAATCAACAGGAAGGCCCGTTTAGAGTAGATTCAAAAGCCACGACGACCCGGGATAGGCCTACTCCAAAGGGAGTGCGGTTGCGAGGTCTCACCAAATCGTACTCGGAGGGCGGCCTGCAACAAGTTTTGAAAGCACATAACCATTTCTCCCGAACAGAGCCAAAGAAAGACTCATCTGAGCGAAAGGGGCATGAGAACTCTCATCCTGGGATAGTCCTTACATTGCAGAATGCAGTCCCGAAAGAAAGTAGACTGCCCAGTGCTGGTGCCCCGCCATCTTTTGATAAATCCCTAAACTCACAACACCGAAAGCTTGAAAGCCGTCGATGCGAGTCAGAAATAAATTGCTCAGCAGGTTCGTTTATATTTGCGTTTGCCCCCTATCTAGTCTATTCTGACCATCTCATGACAAGAAAACGATGCCCACCAAAGTCTTCTTGATCCGATAGCAACGCGTTTGTCGGACTGCTTGGAGGAGAATGCAAAACTGAAGGCCCGTCTCATGGTGTTGCAAGAGCGTGGACCAGAGGAAATGCGAGAAAAGCTCCGAAGTGCAGTAATGGAACGCGATCTATGGCGCAGACGAGCGATTGGGGCAGAGAAGAAGCTGGCTGCATTCCAACATTTCACAGCCAGGCTTCGAAAGATTCATGCTGCCGGCAGTGGCTCTGGACAACCCCAGCTGAACGAGACACCGACAAAATCGTCTCGGAAAGTGCTAGAAGCGCAAGACGTTGGAGTAAGCTAAGAGACCTTGGCACGCTCTGTGCACTACTAAAGAACTAGGAAGGCGTGGGGAGAATGCATGCGAGTGGGGTGGATACGAAAGCAAGCGAGCAAGATGGGGCGGCCGTGTACCTCGATTCGAAGGCAGGGAGCCACTGTAGTTTAGCAGTTTAGTTTGCGTACGGGAGAGAATCGCAGTTGTCGAACGAAGCAGATGATATGTCGGGTGGATGGTTGGAAGGAAACGAGAGAGCATAGGCCCTTTGAAGGTGCCCAATGTCTCACCCTGCTACAGATATTCCATGCATACTCAATATCAAGCTTATTCACATCTTCGTCTTGTTCCAATACGATTTCGCCTTGGATTTGATCGCAAAGGTTATCTCTAGAAAGCTAGGCGAGAGGTTTGTGCAGCGCCAATCAACCTTGAGAACCTTCCCTATCTAGTTTATTCAGAGTCCGTCGTTATTGGGCAAGATGTGGGCGGCACACACGCCATGGGAACCCGTTTCAACACCCGGTACGCAGTACTCCGTATGCGGGTATGAAGCCGAGCCAGTGGTTTGGTTGTACCTGAGTATTTAAGATTCTCTGACAAAGAGAGACTTGTACTGGTGGGTCGCTTCAACGACGTACTGGCACAATTGGAAATCTGGTTCGCCATGTCAGCGGAGGAAAAGCTCCTAGGGAGCAGGGAAAGGGTGGCCGGGGGAGAGGATAAAGACTGGGGCAGCGTGCGAGAAGGATGGGAAGGGTGGAGAGGTTGGAGCAAGGCAATCTAGTTTAAACCACGAGAAGGAAATATGGAGTAAAGATGATGCCAGTGGGCAAATTGAGAATGTGGATCTTTTGGGAGGGGGGAGTTAGTTTACATACCAACCGTGTTGCCAAGATCCTTGGAGCTGAGGACTTTGATAGAGAGATCCGGGTTTACTTTGCCGATGATTTGGACGGCATTTCCGTTTGTGAGGTGTGATTCCTACTCAATGCCCAAATTAGATCAAGGTTGACGAATAATAGGGCAAAGGAGCGAAAAGGCAAAAGGCGAAAGCCGACGGGCGTTCTTGAGGGGAAAAAAAGCGAGGATAGTGTCGAGACGACAAGCGAGGGCCGAAAAAAGCGAAAGCTCTAAACTAGGACGGAAAGAAAACAAGCCAAGTCATCGAGCATATGAGAGGACACTAGGGTGGAGACAGGAATAGGATACATCCTCTTTGTGACGAAAAGAATATGACAGGAATCCCCAATATGAGAAGCCCTCGGGAGATGGTTCTCCTGTCACGCCCCATTTGGATCGAGTAGCAGAAGGGAGAAGGGAGAAGAGGGAGCTGAAAGAGGGAACACGAAACAATGCATTGACATACCCTGTTCAAGGCAACAGTAATATTGCCCCCTGCATCGATGAGGGCCGAATCGCCCCGAAGCTGGACGACCTTACCGACAACGGTAACATTTCGGCCAACATAGGCATCGAGATACTGGGCTGTGATACGAGGTGTCGAACTAAGATTGGCCATTGTGATGGAAGGGATCAACCGGCGAGGGGGGGTTTCTATTGGTGGCGTCGCTGGTTAGGTCCCTGCGAAATACTACAGTGCGCTCTGGGGGACAAGGAAGGAGAAAGGGGATGCGATGGTATCAGGGGGATATCAGAAAGTAGTGGGACAAGGAGACAATGTTTTATCGCTACAGGTACAGCGAAGGGTGCTGATACTCCGTGGTTGCTGATGGAGGGGTAAGGCGGGGTGGGAATACCCACAGGCAGCTATTGCAAATGGCAAAAGGCTGACAACAAGGTCAGACAATGGCTCTCGAGACGGGTGCAGTGGCCGTGGAGTGGTATTGGGACAGGGCAGGCAAGGAAGGCGGACAAGGCAAGGGAGGGGGCAGCGTAGGAATCTGGCATCTGGCTTACCTCTGGTTGGTGTCTGTGTCTGTGTGTGGCCACAAGTCTCCTGCAAACTAAGAGCAAGGGGTAAGGTGATGGTATGATCGTTGGCGCGATCGCAAAGTCTATCGAGACGAGTATTATATCCTCTTTTGGATGTCGGCGAGTTCCGTGTTTAGGGTAGGGGATGGGAAGATGGATAGAATAGAACACTCCAAGAAGGACGAAAGTCGCGTCAAAGATTGATTTTCCACTATCAAGATGTTTCTAGTCGCGTTTTCTAAAGAGGTATGTACGGAGTATTACGCGCTCCGCTTCTTCTCTTTGCCCCGCTTCAAGAGAATTGGAAATCCCTGTTGTTAGTCCTGTCCATCCCAGCCAATAGTGGGCTTTCTAGTGTCAGTCCATCCACCTGCCTATTGTTTGGCGAGCATTAGTCACATACAGCGCACCCAGGCCACTAAAATATCCTCCAATGTGGGATGTGGGACCCTTTTAGGGCCCTATTAGGACCCTATTAGGACCCTATTATGCTGTTGCCCATCAAAACTACTCCGTATAGCAGGTGATAATTTTCAAGATTAGGAAAAAAAAAAAGGAAATACGAAGCCGGTAAGAGTTTTATGGTCAGTGGGATTGCTGGAGTTGTGCACTGTAGTTTACAGAGTATACAGCACCCCACAACGCAGCGGCGAACTCCTTTGACAGTGACCTTAGGACCTATTAAAACAGCGATCGACAGAGTGCTCATCTTTATTCTCGCCATTCGATATTTGTCATTCTTCTTTCCCCAGGCTCTTGGTCCCTACATCTTGCGGTGGCAAATTCATCTTCGTCAGACTAATAAATAACCTTGAATTTTGACAAATTCCTTGGCACTGATCGTTCTCGAAGCCGATTCACTCGGTTCCAAGGTTTCTAGATCGGGTCAAATGCCGAACAGGCCGGCTCCTTTCAATCATTCAAACAGCTGGGATTCTTTGCAGATGTGATGTCAGGTCTCCACGTACTCCACCGCTGGGGGGAAGAGCTTCGACCGTTGCCGATTGGCTGGATCGCGTCAAGACATTACTGAGTACGGAGCAGAGAAGATAGCGACAGTAGGACTACGAGACAACAGAGACAACATCTCACGTTTTCATTCCACTGAGTACGGAGTATGCAATGCCAATTGGCATGCGCACCTCATCTCCGTTTGATCGCTTTTTTTTTGGCTCTTTTCTTTTCATATCTAAGCATGGTCAATCCCGTTCGCTCATCCAGCAATTTCTTCATGTTGACATCAACAAGGGGGGTCAATAACAAGAGGAACAGTATAAATTAACATGAAGCAACACGGCGCCTCCATATTCTCCGATTCTCGTAGGGGAAACCTCGTTTTCAAAACCATGGGGACAAAAAGAGTCATTTACTCCATAATATCATTTGCTGCTTGGTGATCCGTTCGTTTCCCATTAATATCACGTACGGAATATCTGTGTCGCGCTCTCACTCTCGATTCACACCGCTAACTCGACCCCTCCCCCGCACGTCCTTGAAGTATCAAAGCACCGACCATACCACACCCACACCCACTCTCGCTAAACGCACTAGAGAATCGCATTCTCGCAAATTCCCATCTTTGCAAACATGGTAAAGTTGCCGTTTCATTCACAATGTGGTTGGACACAGCCATCACATCCCCCCCATCACACCCTTCTTGATGCACAAAATACGGAATGCACAAGATGTACCTAGATGAGCTGGCGCCATGCCATCACGGTCCATGTCATCATGGTCCATGCAGCAATTGGCGCCGGTAGTTTCTACATTTGGCAGATTGATTCGATCCAGCGCACCCTTTCAAACTCTGTACCTAAAGTCTTGAGTCAGCCCCCTTTGAATGGTAATTGTGAGTTTGCAAAGGCCCTCCTGAGAGTGTGTGTCGGGCCTTTATTATCCTCCTCGCCCTTTGCGGAACATTGAACGAGGCGGAGCAAACCTACCGGGCCATTTACACACATGCGCACACGCAGAAGGCGTTTTGGAAATCTGCCATGACGCCGAGAGTCTTAAGGATGAAGTGGCATACCGCCACTTTCCCCTTTAATTTCGGCTTCAAAGCATTAGAGTAAACTACAGTGGACGTTATGCGTTTCCCTCCGACCGACAGTAGCTGCAATAAGATTGCGCAACCGTTTATCCTGGCCTATCAATCAACGGGATGCGTCGTCGTCCAGATCATCTTTTGTCGGTCACCTTCCTGACACTGCCGCGTTACTGGTGGATGTTTTTGGCCGTCCCCGTCGACAAGAGTCATTCGCAAAGCCCTCTGTAGATTTCGTTTCCATCAATTGCTTAATAGCCAGCCATATTCCGCAAACTGCGGGGTTTGTCCTGTCCTTCCCAAGTCAACCGTAATAAGTGCTCCACGGGTGGGTGTTGGAGCGACCCTCTTCTCCTCTTCTTCCCAGAGGGTCACCATTCGAAAAAAAAAAAAAAAAAAAAGGGGGGGGGGGGGGGGGGGGGGGGGGGAAACACAAACCCAAGGGAACAACCCCGGGCATTGGTTGGGGGGAGGGGACCCTCGCAGCCAATGCTCCAACACAGTGCATGTCTTGGCGGGCGCTTTGTAGTACGTGCATTAAGGTTGGAAGAGGTGGTGTGGTGTTGCTTGGCTAGCCGTCGATCAATTGCCTAGTCGGATGGCCTTCGTCTCCCATTTCAGGAGTTTCTGCCCCGTGAAGCTTTTGATTGGTGGGCCTTGCTCCTGGAGTGCTCCGTACAAAACAGCTCCTCAAAGTTTATTGGTTTGGTACATGTAAAACTGCTGTTCGATTCAATGGCGTGTTCGCTGTTCTCAGCCACCACAGAGGGGCGAAATCGAAGAGAGAAACATGTTGGTTTTTTCTCTTGTCGGCATTTCTCCTCGAGCAGTGGAATTCCCCCGCTATTGTTGCTAGAGGATGCTTTGAAACCTGAACGCCGTTGCCAGTTGGATGGACAGACATTGTCATCAGAGATTGAAGGCATAATAATCGTCCGGTCAGGGTCTCCCGTGCTCCAAGTGGAATCAGTTCCACACACACCTCCACAGAGTTAGCATCTTCATCTTGCCTGCCCAAACTCCGTAAAGGCAACTATCTACACGTAGTTTACAAAGGAGAAGAATAGGATGGGTGGATGGACACTCTTCGTGTTTCTGTTTCTTTGAGGCATGGAACTAGCAATTTTTCAGTTGCGTCATCTCTGGGACCAAACCTTCCGCGAATTGAACCCTGGTGGGAAATAAAAAGTGCAGGGGAAGGGGCTCCATTGATAAAGCCAGCAAGTCCAGCAGCCCCTCTAAACAATACAGTGGGACTGCATTAAGAATTAAGCCCTTCCGGGTCATCTTGCATGGCTACCAACACTAATACCACCAAAACACCGCTAAGTACCTATTCTTGTGGTATCATGGCGGGCAGTACGGAGTAATACTACACGTACATAAAACTAGTTTACAATGTAGCTTCCAAATTTGCAACTTAATCCTGCCCCCTACCTGTGTCTTCCCTATTGAGTGCTGGTTTCGTTTTTCACGGTTTCACGGCCAACTGGTGTGCGGCCGGGTACTAATCTCTCGAGAGGCGTTACTGGTCCTGCATCAATCGCCCCTAAATATACTTTTGAACACGTAATGGAGCCGCGTCCCGTGAAATGGTCAATAATTCTGTTCAATAGCTGTTCTGTCTTGATGCTCCATCCAGCATCCAACTTGGGTGGGTCCCGACATGGCTTTCTCCCCTCGGCGTCCAGAGCCGGTAGATAGGTCCGACTGAAGAGTGGGTAATAGTCCTTGTTGCGACCGCCGGACAGGGTGAGGTTTTCGGGGGCCGAATATTTATCATCAATTGGCTCAATTCGTTCACCTAGCGATGATATTGATTCTTCGGTGGTTTTGAGTTTGTGTCGACTTCGGTTCGACCACACACACTTTTTTTTTTGGCTTCGGAGTTGGAGAGGGCCTGGGGAGAAAGACGGAGGCCGTACGTGTATTACGGGGGCACCGCCTCAGAGAAGCAGAGTGCACGGGATGCACGGGAGAGATCCACCATGGCACCATGCCCCAGTTCATCCATCCCACAAGGGATAAGATATTAAATACGGAGTACGGTCTACAACAGGGCTTGGCTATTCTCACACGTTTTTGGCCAATTTCACACAAAATTCGCTAAACGGGTAAGGCATATTTTTGAACAAGTGTCCCTCTCCCAGCTCCACTTCATTATGTATAACCAATGTACCTCATTATTCAGAGTTCCAACGCTCACCGCCTAAGAGGAAAAAGAATTGGAGGGGCCTCGGAACATTAGGCTGGCTGGCTGGCTGGCCAAGGACCATTCTACAGACGATTACAGCACGAGCATGTGTTTGGGTGGGTGGATTCAGTTAGTTGGCAGCAACCCGTCTGCCCTAGCACACCCCCTCCCCCCAGGCTCTTCTGGGAATCTTGGGCCTTTGCTTATGGAGTAGTTCTCTGTCCTCGTTCTCCACAGATAACGATGCTAGTATTATTCTGGCATTAGAGTACTCCGTAGTATTCCCCATGCATATTTTGCTAAACCCGATCTTGCAACATATCATACCCCATTGAGTACTTGTAGGGGCGACAACACAGTGCCAGACTTTGGCTGTTCTTTCCCATTATTGCATTACGAGGAATGGTCCAAGGCGAAAGGGCAGGAAGCTCCGGGTGAGGTGTACATTCAACGCAGCCAGCCTTCACCTTCGCCCCTTTCCTTTTCCTCATCTTCTCGTTCCTTCCATGACTTCGATGTAAATACATATATCCAGCTCGTAGACGGTCTTTCCCCTCCCCTCTCGTCCCTCTAACTTGGCCAGCCAGCCACACCACACCCAGCTCTACTAGTTAGTCTATTCAACCATCAAAAGAGATACGTCTGCTATCTCCTTGCCTTGTTTTGCTTTGCTTGTGCCTTCCTTACACGCCATCACCAGCAATCTCAATTTATTCGTTTTACTCTTTCTTGCTCTTCTCTCAACTGCTACTGACAAGGAGAAACGAAGAAAAAAACACAAAGCAGCAATTACAAGGCCAATATCCTGCACAGAAGACTTTCCGACCAGAAATTTATACCACATCACGTTGGATAACTCCCTACCCTCAGCATTCGTACTACCCATTGTCTGATCTCATCCCACAAGAAATCCCCACCGACCTATCGCCAGACTCGTCAAAATCCCGACCTGTCTGGACAAGAAGCAATTCTGTAAGATTTGAAAAGGATTTGATGTTCGACCCTTTCCCCTTGGATTCGTACTCTTTTCATACCCTTGAGGTCATAACTTCTTTATTATGCGTGTCTGCTTGGAATCAGATACTTGAAGCCCCGGACCAACCCCAGGTACGAAATACCTCATTTCTATTCTCGCCCATTCCCCAGTCTTTTTGATGTTTTAATGGTTTCCAAACATTATTGTACATGGCCGATTGTCCACACACCCACGGACAGGCTGATCAGCCTCCCTATGACATGCCCCCTCCCTCAGGATACCCTCTTTGATAACTTCCCAACCCCACCACTTCCCCAACCAAGTACCCTTCCTTTCGTCTCGTCTATCCATGCATGCTAGTTTCATTTTATCTTTGACTCGACTCATAACTGACTATGGCGTAATGTTTGCTCCTCAGTTCCGCCTCGGGTGTGACATCTAACTAGCACCTGCAGCTCATCAGAAAGCTCGCTCCTTGGCCATTTCTGCACCAAGATTCCCACCACTACAAGAGAACGGTGCGCGGCCAAATTATACAGCCAAACAGACTGTCCTCCTCGCTTGCCCTACCTGCCTGTTCTTTGCCTTAATTTAGCACTAGCTCCACAATCACGCGGCTTCCCTCGTCAACGACGGTAGATCGTTACTACTTCCATTACCCTATTACATCTACCTCCACCTGTTCTCGAACCGCCAGGCTTCGTCCCATCCTAATCAGTCACATCAGGGTTTGTATCGCAGGGGCAGGAATTAAGAAGGGACCGGGTAGCCATGACGCTACCTCTCCACACTGCCATGGATACGTCACCCCATTTGTTTGAGGGTTGTCTTGATCCCAACGACACATATGTTCAACAAAACCTCGTCATCCACCCCGAATTCCCGCCTCTCTATTCCAGAAATCCTTCCTCTGACATGCTATCTTCTGCCTCCAGTGAATACGGCCCCGTCAGGAAGTGGAGCCAATCACAAGACGACATGAGTTCAACAGCAAGCTATCAGACTGGTCACCACGGCTATGGTAGTCAGGCCAGCGACGACGTATATGATGCAATAGGCATGTATACTCCGTCTACCACACCAGACACTCGGTCGTTGAGCCGCAACAACTCCAATGCAAACATAAAACCAACACAGAGCGCCCGGAAATCAAAAGGTAGCGGCACCAAGTCTGCCGAAAAACACATCAAGAGCACGAAAGGAAAGGGCAAGGTCGTTGTCGAGGAGGCTCCAGCAACGAAAAGCTCGGCGACAAGGAAGAAATTAAAGAAACCGAAGGACGAAGTGATGGAAGATTACAGCGGTATCGCGGAGACGCTTGATGACACGAAGCGTGACAAGTTTCTTGAGCGAAACCGGGTTGCTGCTAGCAAATGTCGACAGAAGAAGAAGGAGTGGGTAAATGGGTTGGAAGAGACCAAGAACGGACTAGAGAGCCAAAATTCCCATCTACAGCTCGAGTACAAGGGCTTGCTAGGTGAGGTAAGTCGTATGAAGAACGAACTTATGACGCACGCGAGTTGCAACGACCCAAACATCGATAAATGGATCGAGAACGAAGCCCGCCGTTTTGTCGAGAGTGCGAGCAACCGATATGCGGCCGCGCAGGCTGCCGCGCCCCCTTCATACCCAGAATACGGAGCATATGGCATGCCACCAGCTCCCAGCGAACCGTCGACTTATACCGGTCCTGCAGCTGATGGTATGTACATGCTAACCCAGCCCGAAGTTCCCCTGTTCCCGCCACAGCAGTAAATATAATAGGAACCCCAATACCTTTGGACCTGCCCCCTCACCCTCCCAAACGACTTGCCTCAAATTGAAAAGAGATCAATAGAACTCAGAGATCGAACCTTTATTTCCCTTTTTTCTAGGAGCGAAGAGACCCTGTTGTCTTAACCAACACTTCAACAACTGCGATGAGCGGCCCGCGCTCTATGCGCTCGAAACGGGCCGGATAACTCAAGACCACGCCCTTCAGTTGCCCTTAGAAGAGCCACGACTCTTCCCAGCGAACCTGGTACGGTCAAAATCCACGGCTATGGGACGGGATGAGCATCTTCAAGCATGGCTTCGTGCATAACCCCTGGAAGGCCCGAAACCGTCAGCAGCGGCGATCGAGATCAACTCCGCCCATTCAACTATATGTGTAAACATTTTACAGCGTGGTATTACCTACCTATTTACCCAGGAGGGGGCTCCTCTGGATGGCGGACTCGACAAATGAATTCCTCAGGGAGCTCTAGATTTGTCACAGAAATGAATAATGGAGGACGACAAGTGTAGGCTTTGCCTCGTGTCTACATATTTTCGCATCTCACCTACGATGGAGAACGCGCAAGGGGAATGTAATGTGTTGGAGTGTCTTTGGCCTGGACTGTTGTGTAATATTGCTTTCATCTCTTCTCTCATCAAGATTCCCCGTTTTTGTTTGGAACGCAAAGATGAAACTTTTTATGACTATTTCCTCTTCTTTTCTCATGTTTGTCATGATTTATTTTCTATCCTCTCTTCCTCGCAGTGTCTTTTCTCCTTGTTTCGAGGGTAAAGAATGGACAGAGCTGGGATGGCTGGCGTTTATCTGTACAAGGGCTGGAGTTTCCCCCTTAAAAGAGACACCATTGGAATTTTAACTATTCAACAGATGTGCAGTCTTATGTGGATTTGGTATCTCCCCGTGTCTTGTTCATCTTCTTGTACACTGCAAGAATTGAACACTAATGACTAATTTCTTGTAGTTTGCCGTGCTTTTGTGCCCTCAATATCTTCTACTTGATATTTCAACTTACATCAGCGTGAGTCAATCCTAACTAACACTGGAGCAATGTATCCCGGGCCGAACAACATATGTTATTCTTTGGCATACCAGCAGTTGCTTGCCCGAACTCCCAATATCAGACACCGGATATGCATTTTGTTTCATCGGTATTGAATCCAGAACAGATGGACTCTACAAAAGTACAAAACAAGTCGGCGCACTCAATAAGACGAACTCGCCTAATGACGACATATTCCTCTTAACTATTGGATCTTTCGCTGATGTACTCGTGAAAGTGGATTATATTTGTACAAGTAATCGTCTGTTACAAACCCCCCCCCCCCCCCGCCCCCCAGACGACACAAAACTATACACATGTTTCCCCCCTAGAAATTTTACAAAGTTTAGCCCTTATCCTAGAATTCGTTGACCGACGGGTAGACCGGTGGCTTGGCCATCGCCCACGAGCGGCGAGGCAAGATCGCTCTGGTGTTCCTGGATCATCTTTTGGAGTGCGCTGCGCTCAATGACAACCCGTCCTTCTTCTAGGAGATCCTTGACGTCGACGTCATCGACATCGAGCGCGCGGCCGTGCTCGCCGGCCGCCGCCATGGCGTCGAAAAGGCCGCCGCCCGGCTCAGACGTGACGAAGAGCGTGCGGCCGAAGTCACGGCCCCATTCGTGGGTTTGGAGCATTTGCAACGCGACTTTTCGGAGGTAGCCCGCCGAGAGTTCCTCCGTCATGTACCCGGTGTCGAGGAGGTCGAAGTAGTCCTGAGGGAGGGGGAGGTCCATGCCGTCTTCGCACACGACGAGCTGGCCGCGGCGGTAGCGGTAGGAGAGCGCGGTGCGCCAGGCCTTGTCGTAGACTTTGCGGTTCATGCTGGTTCCGAAGTCGCGCGGGTGGGGGCCGAATGATTTTCCACCGCCACGGATGAGGGGGCTTTGACGGGTGCCGAGACGCGCGCCGCCTGTGCCTTTTTGCGGTCGGACTTTGCGATGTGAACCGGCTACGTCCCAGCGCGTTTTTGATGAGGCGGTGCCCTGTCGTGTGTTGTCGCCTTCGAACACGACGGCGAGATGCAGGAGGTCGCGTCGGAGGGGGAGGTGCAGGTGTTTGGTTGACCAGTGCTCGAGCGAGATGGGCTCGAGGGAGGGGAAGCTGTGGATTGTGACGGGAACGGTTGTTACTGGACACAAGACATGTTAGAACTCTGGTTCCGGCGAAGATGCGGATCAAAACCTTTCGTACTTAGATTCGAGGAAGAGGTGGTTTGTGCTGGTTTGGCCTCGGTGGCCATTGTGCGTGTGCTGGCAGCCTACAAAATGAAATGCAGTTAGTTCATCAAGAACTATTGAAATTCAGGCAGGGCTTGACGTTGAGGGGAACCTTACTAATTTCATTGTCGTCTCGCCGAATGCTCTTGAACGAGCGACACCAGCTGCGGCAGAGATGTTCAACGCTCCAAAGGCGCCATTGAGGCTCCGTAGGCCGCTTGCGGCCATTTTGGGATGGTATAGCGAGTTTATCCACCCGCCTTCTTCAAATTTGAAAAAAATTCACCTTCAAGAAGTCGGGGCGAGTGAGAAGGGAAGAAGTTAGTTGATCAATTGGATTAACATCGTTGGAATCAGAAGTGAATATTTTTTTGGGCCACTGAAGACGGCGCCTTATGTAAGCCCTCAAGCTCCCACCCATCCCATACTCAGTACTACTCGGTAGAAAATTTTCTGGGACCTTCAATTTTCGACAGGTGGGTCTAGGCTTCGTTGTTGCAAGAAATTCCAAATTTCTACTCTTTTTTCTTCAGAGGAGCGAAAACCAATTTGGTCGCCCAAGAAAGAGAGTCCCGTCGCATCACCGGGGATTTTCAATTCTTCTAAATCGACCACAATGTCGAGGTGTTCGCAGCTCGCGCGGCCTCTGGTCCGTCACCTCCAGCAGGCTTCCGCGCCGCCGAGCTTCACCCTCACGCGATCCTTCTCCCGCACGGCGACATCCCTCGATGCTCCTGCTGAACTCGCCTCTAAGACCGAATCCTCCGCTCTCAACCCCCTGGACCTTGATCCTAATACCGTCGCCACGGTCCGCGGTGAACGCGCTTTGTCCAAGGCCGGTACACCCCCCATCGGTTCCCGTCGTCGGCGTGTCGCCATCCGCACCACTCAGAACATCCCGTTTGAGCAACTCCCGTACCAATGCTTTCAGGAGGCCCGCAAGATCCTTCGGGAAGACCGTGAGGAGAAGATCGCGGCTCTGCAGGCGGAGCTCAAGAAGATTGCGAGACTGGAGGCTACTGATGGAAGCCAGCTCAAAGGCGGCGAGGCGATGCGGCAATTGAGGCTCAAGAGTCTACGGCAGCGGGTAGAGGATTTGAAGATTCTAGCCGATATCAATGACCCTATTGTCAAAAAGACCTTCGAGGATGGGCTAGGTATGTACCGCTATTTGCCCCAGCTCGGCTGGAAGAAAAACGACAAAAAGCAGTTGTACTAACAGAGGGGACTACTCTAGGTGACATGAACAAGCCCATCTACAGATATCTTGCCGAGAGGAGATGGCGGTCGTACGACTACAAAATCATTTCCCAGCGTGTCGAGCAATTCCACATCATCCCCGACATTCTCCCCAAATTTGAGCCAACAGCCGATGTCCAACTTTGGTTCCGTCGGTTCAAGATCGCACCTGGTGCCATCGTCGACAGTCTCGTCAGCGAATTACCCCCTCGTTTAGATGTCCAAGTCTTTGACAAGGGCGAGCGCCTCGTCTCGGTCGTTGTACTCGACGCCGATGTCCCGGATCTCGAGTCCGATAGCTTCACCAAGCGTTGCCACTTCATGGCCGCAAACATCCCCATCTCACCCACCAAAACATCGATGCCGTTTAGCCGCCTCTCCACCGAAACCCAGATCGCCGTCCCCTGGCTCCCGGCTTTTGCCCAAAAGGGCGCGCCAGCACACCGACTCGCCGTCTTCGTCCTAGAGCAGGGCCCCGACTCAGCCCCGCTTGACATCGTCAAGCTTCGCGACCTGTACATGGGCCGTGAGGGCTTCAGTCTCAAGAGCTTCCGCGACAAGTTTGGCCTCAAGCCGTTCGGTTTCAACATCTTCCGCACCAAGTGGGATGACAACACCGCCGCCGTCATGCAGCGCGCCGGTATGCCGGGCGCCGAACTCGAGTTCCGCCACAAGCGCGTGTACTCGATGAAGACTCCTCGCAAGGCCAAGGGTTGGGAAGCCAAGAGGCAGGGACCCAAGTTCCGTCACTTGTGGAAGTACACGAAGAGGATCAGGGGCTTGTCCAACGCTCGCGGATGGACGAAGAAGGGCAATTAAAGCAGAAGAAGCCAACTGTATTTTATAAGTATCTGGGGAGTGGATCAGCTCAAACACCCCAGTGTATATTTTCTGTTTTATCTTTCCTCCACCATACTGTGTTAAAAGTGTAAAAGAATCGTTGTCGAATATACTGCGTCATTCATGTTAGGTTTCCAACACTGATTTCCTAGTAATCATGTGCTTAAAAGAAAAATGCAGTGGTCTATTATCTATAAAAACCCGGGGGTGCTAATATACTAATATAGGGCGTATATAATACATGAAATGATGAAATGGCGGGTGTGTCAAACAACTTCCATCAGAAAAATTTTTAATATACAAGAAGTTTTACAAAGCACCGCCGACCATTTTTACAATCCACATGGCAATCCTCACCTTCAAGCCTACCCTCCTCTCATTCTTAGCCAAATCATCAATAGTGACTCTTTCGGCATGATCCTGGAGCCAATTCTGCTCCTGGCCCAGGCGGCGTCTGAGTTTCTCATCTTCCGTGACGACGAGGGCGCCTACTTCGAGGTCGAGAGAGTAGCTTCGGCGCGTGTAGTTAGAACTTCCCACGAGGGTAATGCTAGGATCGGAGTGTTGCGGTAGAGTTATCCAAAGGCCTTTTGCATGGTATGTCCAACCGTCTGGATGGCCGACGGTGCCGCGCTGCCATTCTTTGAGGGCGACTGCGTCGTCGCGGTTAGAGGTTTTGACGGCGCGGAGGAAGCGGCGGGCGAGGAGGGTGTATGCGTCTGGGAGGAGGCCGGATACGCCTGGAGAGCGGTAGAAGCCGTTTGCATAGGGGGAGGCTGTGAGGACGGTGTTGTTGGTCGATGCGGTTGAGAGGAGAAGGGATGTGAGAGACGGGTCTGGGTTGAAGTAGCCCGCTGTGAAGGTCCATGAGGAACGGGAGTACTGTTGGTTCGATAATGTGCGGAGAATGTGTGTGAGGGCTGGGAGCTCGGTTGATGTATCTGGTCGGAGGAGTTGCGACATCTGGGCTAGGAGGTAGATGCGCGTGTTTGAGCTCTGGGAGCTCGGGTTGGCGGCTGCGGCTGCGGCTCGAGGGGGGGAGATGATGGGAGAGAGATGCTTGGTGGCTTGGGACACAAAGCCTTTGGGGCTTTCAAGGGGGTTGGGACAGTTGTTGTTTTCTGGCCACACGAGGTCAAAGCCAGAGGGGTTCTCGGCCGGATTTACGAGAAAACTGAGAGTCCCGATTGTGTTATGCACCCGAGCAAAAAAGTCGGTCACCTCCTTCGACGAGATCAGATGATATCGATCTTGACGATTGGTGAAGTAGTCAGTCGACAAGTTGGCACTGGCAAAGAGTCGAAATTAGAAGTTTGAAATTTGAAAAGTAACAGTTGGGGAGGTGATTACCCAGAGAGAATAATTTCATCGTCCACACCATACAGCTTCATGTGCTGCAGGCCCCAACCCTCGTTGATTCGCTTAGGAACCCAGGCTTTTCGTAGCCCTGTGAGGTTGGGCGTATGGTACATGCGGATCTCGACGCGGTCCGATCCGAACTCGGACACCAATGGTGCGAGGAGCGACGCACATGACGGCTTCGGTGCCTCTCGCGTACCACGGAGGGCATCGGTGAGAATGCTCACTTGGAGGTTGGGATTTTCCCTCAAAGCGGATGCAATGGTGTCAATCTGCGCTCTGTGTAAGTGGCAGGTCATAATGAGGGACTTTTCTGGACCTCCTACTTACTAGCTCTTGCTCGGTCTTACCAATGTATAAGGTTGACAGGAAGACTCGACTTTGGGCATTCCGTATCCGGTCCTATATAGGCGCGCTTTGTTTAGCATAAAGTCCACACCCAATTATTCTCTTCTTGAGCTTATTACAAGTCAATCCAAGCTCAGATCGAGCCTGTTCGAGGAAGAAAACCTCCCCGCAGGAAAGATGCACTAAAAAATAAAATAAAACAAAAGATAGCAAACCTTTAACGTCTCATAGAACTCTTTTGGCTCCTTCAAAACCTGAATCTTCTCCCCGCTAATATCCACGTACGGTGCAATGCGGTCCAACTCGCTCGTAAAGGGAGCCAGCACGCCAACAGTCGACGTCGAGGGCGCGCTCGGAGCCGAAGCTGATGCGCCAGTAGTAGAGCTGGAATGCATACGGCGTCTACTCATCCATCGTGAAGATCCTCGAGGGGGCATGCGATTGAGCACCAGCGCAGAGTGTATGCGCGGTGCACGACGACATATATTCATTTTTGAACCTTGAAAAATTCTCCCGTTCTTTTTTTTTTCGTTTTCAATTGGATCCCTCCTCGTCACAATTTGATATTCATAAGTTTGAATAATTATGAGAAAATCGGCTCAGTATGTTATAATATGGGATGAAGGATCAATTGCCTCTAAGTTGTCAATACATAAAAATGAGGCCAATCTTCCTCAAGCTTCACAACCCACTTTTCCACTGAAAACACCAAAGAATCAAAAATGCCCCCACTCAACGTAACACGGAGTCACATGACCGGCCCCTCCAGAAACTCCAGTTTTTTTTGGCCCACTCACCGTCAAGCAATTCATCATGACCCAATCTCGGTCTTGGAGAATTCGTTAAACCGATCGATAACCCGCATAACTCTCTCCCCAAGCCCGCCACACCGTTCCGATTTGATCAATTGCCATCTACCTGTCTCCATTACTATATATACTTACCGCAGTGGGAATCTTGGACGTCGCCCATCATGTCGACCATTACGCGAACGCTGTCTAATCTGCGCAAGATTGGTATCAAGGTTCGACTTCGGCCTTGCTATTGTTTGGAAACACCTCGGGAAAGACTGCAGTTCAAACTAACTTTCAATTTTTGCCCAAATTTAGGAATACATTATGCAAATGGTCGTATGTTTAAACTCTCGCTTCACACGCCCCTCTAGCTATATTAGAAACGAAAGTAACAACGATGTCTCCTCGGCCGCTACAAACAGTATATCGGTATGCCAACCCGCCCCTTCTACGCCAGCCTTGACCCCAATTACAAACTCCTCAATCAAAATGACACCCACAAATTTCCTGCTATTCCGGACATGCAAAATCTAACGAGCTCTTTGCAATTTCAGGTGATACCAAGTATGGTAGACTAGTAGGAACCGACAGGTTCGGAAACAAATACTTCGAGAACAAAGAGGAACTTCCCCGTACGAGCAAATCCGAAAATCTCCCTTCCAATCGATAACGCAACCTAACGGTCGAAAAACAGTACGAACTCGATGGGTCGAATACCACAAGCATGACTACGATGCGTACGCTTCAATCCCTTACCTCTCTCCTACTCCCGAGTTTCGGCTTTCTAACAGTCACCTTACCTTTTTCAAAAATACAGCGCCCATATCGAACCTGGCTGGCACGCCTGGATTTCTCACGCCGTAGAGGCCCCTCCTAGCGAAGACCCTTCTCTCCTAACCAAGACCCGTCGCTGGGAGACCAAGGAGGTCGTCCCCAACTTCACTGCTACAAGGGGTGCATACAAGCCATATAGCACGTAAGATATCTCTGTTTTTGTTGAATTTTCAAGTGCTGTCAAAGTAGCAAGAGCCTTGCCTCTGTCTATCCCTGTGTTTACCTGGTTGAGTCAAGCACTAACAATATGGCACAGCACAAAACCCAAGATATCAGCCTGGGAGCCAAGAGTGGTCGAGCGGCAATGAAAGCTTTCGATGCCACAAGGGGCGGGGTTGCTTGGAAAGGGGGGTGTTTACTGTACATAAGATGTACATATATATTCGAGGTTCATTGCAGTATTTCTTTAGACCTTCGATGCATTTCACCAAAAAGTGTTAACGAAGAGATGGTCGTACAAAACATTTGAACAAAATGCAGTCGTTGATATAGACTAGAAACTAATCGATCCAAAAATAAAACCAAAAGCCCTCGATATGGTACGCATCTCCAAGTCGAGTGTGCTACAAGTTCATGTAGGCAACAGCTGGTCAAACAAGTACATAGTACGATAAGAAAATAGACGTAAAAAGGAAGGTGGATCAAGTAGATAATATGCGTCAGCGACTTTGAGGAAGAAACGAGAAAAAAAAGGAGGTCTATGCACGAGACTCTACAGCAGCTTTGATGGCTATGGGGGTAAACACTATTAGCGTGGGGGCGTTGAACAACTTTTAAGGGGAAACATACCGTCACAAGTGACCTTCGCGTCTCCGAATAGCATTCGGGTACCGGGCATATAGAACATTGGGTTGGGAACATCGGCTGTTGTTTCGTTAGCTTATGCGTTTCTGAAATGGTTCCTGAATGAAGAGTGGTTGAGAGGGGTGAGTCCGTACCATAGCCACTCGCCAGACTTCGTTTCATAACAATGACTTGCTTGCTCTTCCACGCGTGTAGCACAGGCATTCCTGCAATCGGGCTACCTGGTTCGAGGGCAATCGGATTGACAGTATCATTGGCACCGATCACAAGAGTGACGTCTGTCTCTCCAAAATCGTCATTGATCTCGTCCATTTCCAACACAATGTCGTAGGGCACACTGGCTTCAGCGAGAAGCACATTGCATTGACCCGGCATTCGTCCAGCCACGGGATGGATGGCAAACCGAACTTTTACTCCCTTTTCCCGAAGCATTCTTGTGATATCGCTGATGGCATATTGCGCCTTCGCCACAGCCATTCCGTATCCAACCACAATAATAACGTTCTCAGCGTTTAGTAGCGACTCGGCAGTGTCTTCGACATTGGTCTGGGTCACGGAGCCCTCAACCTTATACTCCGATGTCGTCGGCGCAGCTATACCTCCAAATAGGACGTTCGGGAGGGACCTGTTCATAGCAACACACATCTGGAAATTGCATGTTAATTCGTTGTTTGCAGGTTTTTGATGAGCCAGCGACACTTACAATATATGACAGGATGGAACCAGAAACACCGATCAATGCGCCGACCGTTGTGAGTAGTGGATTATCAAGCATGAATCCCTCGGCCACGAGAGCAAATCCGGAATAAGCGTTCAGTACAGTAATAACGACGGCTATATCTCATAGTTAGCGAGAACCTTTCTCACCAAAGTGAAGAGAGAGAAAAAAAAAACGACAGAGGACATACGCATGTCAGCACCGCCGATAGCTGCTGTCGTGGTATAGCCCTGTACGAATGACAGCAGTGTATTGGCGCCCAGAGCAGTAGCGGCAATCAGGGGAGAGCCAGGCGCCATGGTGATGAAAGCTCCCATAGTGGCAATATTGGTTGCTAACAAGCCAGAGTTTAGCAAGTGCCGGCCTGGAAGAACGAGTGGCCTCGACGACATTTTGCCCGCGAGCTTGAGGAAGGCCACAATAGACCCAGTGAATGTGATTCCACCTGTCAAAGTTAGTAAACAAGGGGTGTACAATGGTTTGGGAGCGTTGGACTATACCTATCAAGACACCGAGATACGCGCTGACAAGGTGCAGAGTCGAAACGTGCGACAAATCCGCCATGACACTACCAATACTAGTGAGGACGGCTGCCAATCCGACAACAGAGTGGAGGGCAGCGACAGTTTGTGGTAGATCAGTCGGCGTAATTCGTTTTCCGATCCTGAAGCCAGCCAAGCTTCCGAGGAGAGCAAGTGCACCAAACTGAACCAAAACCTCTGGAGAGAATCCGGCAGCCAGGAGAGAGGCAAGCACACCGGAGCCGACACCGAGGATACCCATCATGTTGCCCATGCGGGCTGTAGCCTGGCTAGCCAGGCCTGAGAGTGAGCCGATACACAACACAGAGGAAACAAGATATCCAGCCTGAACGAGACCAGCGGCACCAGTCGAGGCCGCTGCAACCAGTCCTCCGGTGAAGACAACGCTAGGAATTGCGTACAACCAGGGATATTCGGGGGGGTCCGTCGGCCCTATGGAAAGCAAATTAGTTTGTTGAAGATTTGGGGAGGGCAGAGCCGGTCTTACTCTTAAACATGTCAAGCATTCTCTTGGTAATTACAAAACCACCGGTGATATTTCCAAAAGCAAGGAGTACGGACAATGCACCGAATACCTGAGGGATCGTTTGAGGGAAATATCCACCACCCAAGATGAAAAAGCCACCAATGCCGACCATTCCTAGCGTCCAGTTAATAAGATGTGAATCATTGAAGGAATCTGGAGCAACATACCGGAAATTGCGTTAGTAACACTCATCAAGGGGGAATGAAGGGCGGGGGTAACGCCCCAAACGACACGGTATCCGATCAGGGAAGCGAGAGCAAAGGTGAAGGCATTTCCCATGAACAAAGGCCCTGTAAGCTTCCCAAGTGCCAGAGCACCTCCCATACCGGTCGTAATGGCGGCCACCTCACGAGTCTTCTTCTGCCATGGCGTCAATGCGACAACCTCTTCCTCTTTTGCCGCGATAGGCTTGGGTGCTGGAGCTGGCGGGGGAGCGGGACGGGGGGCTGTGGGGAGGATGTCTCCATTGAGCGTGACGATAGAACCGCGGACCACTTCGTCAGACAGGTCAATACCGAACTCCTTGTCTTTGGGGGACATTGACAATAGAAGTTTGGTGATGTTGTTCGAGTACAAAGTAGAGGACTGAGTGGGCAAGCGAGATGGGAGGTCAGTGTAGCCTAGAGTCCAATTAGTCTGGCTGAAACTTTGGTTTCCATTAGGGGTACAGCCTTACCGATGACCTTGACACCATTGTATGTTACTAGCTTTCCGGCTTCGGTCTTTTCGCAGTTTCCACCAGCTTCGGCGGCCAAGTCAACAATAACAGAACCGGGTTTCATGACGTCGAGCATGCTGGTGGTGATGAGTTTCGGCGCAGGCTTGCCTGGGATGAGAGCGGTCGTGATGATGATATCCACGTCTCGCGCCTGCTCAGTGAAAAGTTTCATCTCGGCTTCAATGAATTCCTTGGACATTTCTTTGGCGTAACCACCAGCTCCGTCTCCGGATTCTTCGATATCGACCTCGATAAACTCGGCACCAAGAGATTGGACCTGCTCACGGGCAGCGGAGCGGGTATCAAAACCACGAACAATAGCACCCATTCTTCGGGCAGTAGCGATGGCACTCAGACCCGCTACACCGGCACCAATAACCAAAACCTTACAGGGTGGAATTTTGCCCGCAGCGGTGACCTGGCCGGTCAAGAAACGGCCGAAGTTGTTGGACGCTTCCAAGACAGCCTTGTAGCCAGCGATATTGGCCATGGAGCTGAGGGCATCGAAAACCTGTGCGCGAGAGATCCGGGGTACCATATCCATAGCGAACGAGGTGCTCTTGTGAGAGGCAATTGCGTTCACAAGATCCTTGTTCTGGGCGGGCTGGAGGAAGGAAATGAGAGTCTGGTTCTCTTTCAGGTTTTCAGTCTCTGCCAAGCTCGGGGCGCGGACTTTAAGTACGATGTCGGCGTCTTTCCATGCCGCAGTCGTATCGACAAGAGTAGCGCCAGCAGCGGTGTAAGCTTGGTCCGGGAAGTCGGCGGCAGCACCAGCACCACGCTCGACGAGAACTTTTGCGTAGCCCTTTTTCAAGAGCAGGGCAACATTGGCAGGCGTCACAGCCACACGGCGTTCGTTGGGAAATGATTCCTTGGGTACGCCAATGGTGAGATTAGAGTACGGTGTCGTGGGTGTGATGACTGCGGCCTCAGTGGAGTAGGCGGCGGCGACGTGCGAGGTTGCAAGTGTAGGCTGGCCAGCAGCATATCGAATCAATTCAAGACGAGGCAAGGCAGAAGGCACCAGAGCCTTGGTAGCACGCTTCGGGACACTCCATGTATACCATCGGCGCCGGCATTGATAGGCACCAGCAACAGAAGAGGACAAAAGTACATCTACACAAGGAACGTACGCATGGCAACAGAGTTAGACGACTGGACTAAGGGATCACATGTCACCAATACAAAGAGGCGACTGTCTTTTTTTTTTTTTTTTTTTTTTTTTTCAAGTCGTCCAAATTGAGAACAGTGTAAGGGGTAGAAATAGGAGGAAACGTACCAAAAACCTTCGTCCGCTGGCCTTGTAGCGAGATAGCTGTTGCATGGGACGACACGAGGCCGTGGGCCAGAGCAGGCCGGAAAGCAGTAGACGACATGATTCAGGAAGTCAAACGGGCACCTTGGATCAAGTGTCGCAACAACTCCCGGTCTGTAGCCGCCACCCCGAACAATGCAGGTGAAACACTGGCTGGTGTACCCCGAAGGAAGTCAGAACATTTGCCACGACCCAGATGAGCGATAGAAAGATCAGGGTAATGATGAAACCATGGCAAGGGCACGGGCTCCTAAACGGTTAAGAACGAACCTGCAGCTGGAGCCTGTCACTGTCGCTAGATATCAGCCAAATGCAAGAGAAGGAGCTAGAAGCTCATGGACTGAGATGGGTGGTGGTGTCAACCCAATGGCCAGACTTTACACTTGTTTCGTGAGGGTGGGTGGGGAGAGAGGTAAGAGTTGAGCTGAAGACGCAGACCATGGGAGCGAAGATGATAAGGATGCCTGGATGGATAAATGGAGGGAAGAGGGGAGGGAGAGGGGAAGGTGAGAAGGTGAGGGGAAGAGGGACAAGAAGCAGCAAGTTGAATGCTGGAGGTAACAGGTACTAGTGTTGAGAAACGAGTGTGTAAAGAGTATGGGAGATTTGCACTGTACTGAAAGAAAATAGGGTTGTAATTGAGAATACCTGTGGCAAGAGAGTAACGAACCGTGTGGGAGATGGAGGGTAGAAACAAGGATGGAAAGTCCAGACACAAGAATGGAAAGTCCAGACACGGAGTACAGTTTCCTTGTGTGTGTGTGTGTGTGTGTGTGTGTGTGTGTGGCGAGTAGGTGTAGGGGTGTATTGAACCAACCAGTGCCAGTGCACCTTCCAGTGTTTCGCGGATGGCAGGTGTGCAAGCAGTGGTAAGGGAAGAGGCACAATTTTCTCTTGTTTAAGAAAAAAGAGATCAACTTACCTCAATTAAATCTCCGAGACACGCGCGCGCACAATGGCCACCAATTTTCCGGGGGTTTTAATGACAGTGTCTGGTGTGAATCGATGAGTGAGTGCAGATTTTACACCATCATAGGGAACATAGGGCTGTGCGATTGAAGGTTTGGGGTTTCTTCGCTTGTCTAGCGTATTATGGCACTTCACGGAGCCGGCTTCCAGTTAACCTCGTTTAAACGCTCGGCAACCCCCAGGTTTATGAGTAAAGGGACTGGAGTACAAGTGAGTCAACCGAATGAGCAAAATGTGTCTAAAAAACGAACTAGGCCTAAAGTCGGGGGAGCTACGGAGTAGATCAACAGGAACGCGCGCCGTCCCTGGCTGTACAAGTATTTGTGTCTTTATTCCGTACTGACCGTACTGATGGGAAGAAATCAGAGGACCAGCGATAGAAAGGGAAGAAAATGACTTTTGCGCCCTTCCAGTCCCCCATCTCAGCTGAATTCAGCCAAAGCTCAACGAATAAACCCTGCACAAGAGCTCAGCAGCAGCAGTCTTGTTGAGCCTCGGTGAGTCAGTGTGGAGTCGTTGGGGTTTTGCTCGCCGGGAATCGGGAACAGGGATCTCTTTTTACCTCTTCACATCTTTTAATCTTTGAATACTTGTACAGGGAGGCTTTCAGAACTTGCTCTCTGGTTTAGGTGCGCCGTCTCACAGTGGTAGTCCCTAGACTTGTGTCGAGAACGATTATTCGAACTTTGCGCGCATGACTGGCCGCCCTCCTGAATTTAGCACCGGCTAGTTCCATCATTTTTTGCCATTCAGGGGTTCTTTAATACATGTTCAGGTCTCGTATACCCCCTATGATGGGCGCGCCTGGTCTGCAGCAAGACGCACCGAGTACCGAGTATCGATATTGACTGGGCATGACACTGACTTGGCATTTTCGCATGGAGAACAAAAGAGACTGAGGGACGGGCGGCTGCTCCGTACGTAACGGGGGAGTGATCCTTATCAAGGATCCGCCTGGTCTGCATTCCGACTAATTTCGGACGGAGCACGTGAAGAGACTCGAGAGTATGGATCCGAGAAAGAGCACGACGGACATCGCTGTCTCTCTCCACTCACCGCAGTAGCAGCAGCATCCATCCCATTGTCTGGAAGCCCCCGGTGACTCGCACATCCTCAGTCCAATTTCTCTTTCCCTCATTCAAAGTACGAAGTAGCAACATGTACTTCGTACAGTGTGCCATCGCATTTGGTGTGCCACACCAAAACCGTTGTCACATCCTGTTTCGAGGGACCGGGCGGGGCTTGTGACGACGGAATGCGGGGAAAGCTTGCATGCCACGGGCGGCCCGGCTGACGCTTGCTGTCTACTCTCGCTCTGTACTCTGTACAAGTATATCATCCGCCAGGATATGGTACAAGTATACGGAGTAAAGTTGTATTATCTGTTCATCTCTCCTGTACAGAGTACATACCGTGCAATTTACTTATTCCTTTTTCGCCTATATCCGCTTATCCCTGAAGCTGTGGTGCCCCCCGCTCACTGGAGTGGTAGTCGAACTAATAAAAGTCCTGGAGATTCGCCTCTTGTTCAGCTTTGTTGGCACACGATTAGACACTGTACAATGTTTGACCGGCAAATCGCTACCCGAAAAACCATCCAGATCTGACCTCGGCGGGCATCCCATTACTGCTCTTCCTTCAATACCCTACTCGGGGTCCTCATATCAACTTCCTTCAAAAACATGTTTATAATGGACGAGTAGTGTCAAGTAAAACGACGAAGCAAGTGTCCAACCAATAGAACAGGCAAGCCACATCCACAACAGCTGAACTTGTTAGCGTGACAACTTTGGTTATCGGGAATCGTCTAGGTAAAATATTGGCCCTTTACTCCGGCTTCGCAGATTTTCTAAACTGGCAAGATCCGCACGGCTCCGAGCAGCGACCGCGATAGTCCGGCGCTTGGTTCAAGCAAGTACAACACCCGCACAGAAGCTGTAAACGATCGCCATCGTCCCCCCTGGGATCATCGCACATGCAAAGGAAAAGTGCGTCGTCTACAGAAGTGCCGGGTGTGCCGTTAGGGCAGTTTGACTCGGGACTAGAAGTGCAATAATCGGCGCTGATTCTGTCGTAAGACCAGCCTGTATTGTTTTCGGTCCGCGTGAGCTAAAAGTGTGATGAAAGATATTGTGAGGAGCTTACCGAGTGACGCCCGAAGAACATGGCCGCAATAAGTGTAGCCGCATCGACAGCTGTTTTGTGAATCGAGGTTTGGAAGAATCGTTCCAGCTGGGCTATAGGAGGTCTGGCCTGCCCCCTCGATCCTCGCGCTAGGAGAGTTCGTAGATTTTGACAAAAATACTACTTCTGGTTCATTCGAGTACCATTGTACGATGGAGCTCGAGAAGCTTGTGGTCGTAGTGATGGATGTAAGCTGTTGGTTGTGACTGGCTGGATCGTGTTCTGGATCGTATGCCAGTACCGATCTGACGAGCAAGCACATGGCAAGGAAAATATTGAGACCCATCATGGATGGCAAAGGTGAATATTAAAATCTCTCATATTCTTGACAAAACAGAGCGATAGAGTTCCAAGGTATGGGAAGGTCCCCCTTTATATCCAAGTTATCTTGTGGCACTCCAGGTATCAAGGAGACACATACTGATTCAGCTCGACAAGTTGATCAAGATACACTCAGGCGCCCCCTGGTAATCTTTAGATAATATGTAGATACACATATCGTCCCACGCTCACGAGATTCGGCGAAATAGAAAGATTTCAAGTTACACATAAGTAACCGGGAGAAAAATTACTGATGGTACAGACTGTGTGTTTACTAACACCTTCAGGTGTTATTTTCTTAACTGTAGTGCAACCCAGAACGTAAAACTCCGAAAGCGTGGTTTAAAACAACTAGGATCGATCTGAAGTATGGTCTTACAGTTTATGTTAGCTAATGAAAGGTTGAGAATATCATTGAACAAGACATGCTTCCCTTCACATGCTTCTCTTTATATAAATAGTCGGTACAACAGATCGCCGTTGTGTAGCTATCTATTCTTCTTCTGGAGGCAAAGATTCGTTGCGGAGTTGCTTGAAGCTGAATATAAGCGAGCGAGCATCGAACTCTTTTTTGAATCGTGACGCAGAGAAGAAAATGACACAAGCTGGATATACCACGATTAATGTAGCAAGTAACATGATCATGCTGACATCTTGAAACATGGCCATCAAGTCTTGACAGGCAAGGTGAATCTCGGCCGAATTCATGTGTGCGCATGTACGGCTAAGCCGGTCATCGGAGCACAGTGCAAATCTATACGCGGCGTCACATCAAGGCTTACAGGGCAATCAACACGGTAGAACAAAGATGAAAAAAAAAAAAAATCAGTCGTAAGAGGAAACGAAGCCATAGGAGAGGTCGTTTCTCGATACGGAGTAGAGTAGAGAGAAAACGGCGGTTTGTCGGGTTAGTCAGCGAAGCAAGCAAATCTCAGCATCAATCACGCACTATGAAAGTGAGAGGAAAAGAACCCCACCATGAACCTCGTTTCACCAAGATCGCAAGTGTCGAACCATACACGTACTCGTAGACGGAATACACAAATTGCGATCGGACAAGGCCCTCAATTCTAACCTCGGGTTCCAATTCTTCTCTGGTTCAACTTTTCACGTATTTTGCCCTCTCATTCGCCTCCCTTTACACCAATTCCGTATCATCTTTCCTTGGATCAACTACCCCGCCAAAAAATTCCCCGAGCTCCGATCTCGATCTTTTGTTCCACGATCCAGCAACCATGTCCTCGGCCACAATAGTCCGAGTAGGCACACGACGCTCTGCGCTCGCCCTACGTCAAACTGACCTCGTAGTAGAAGGTCTGAAAAACCTATTCCCCGATGTCAGCTTTGACATCCACGCCATGGCCACCGCTGGCGACAAGGACCAAGCCACGGCGCTTTATAATTTCGCCGGCAAGGGGCTTTGGACCTCGGAGCTCGAGGCAAGACTCGCCGCCAATGAACTCGATATAATTGTTCATTCCTTGAAGGATCTGCCCACAACTATCCCCGACGGCTTTGAGCTCGGATGTGTCACTGTTCGTGAGGACCCGCGCGACGTCCTCGTTCTCAACGCATCAATCGCCAAGTCTAAGGGCTACAAGTCCCTAGATGACCTTCCGGATGGAAGTCTAGTCGGCACAAGTAGTATCCGCCGCATCGCCCAATTGCGACGCAAATACCCTGGTCTAAAATTCGCCGACATGCGCGGAAACATCCAGACCCGCCTAGCCAAGCTCGACGCCGAAGACTCACCATTCACCGCTCTCATCCTCGCCGCAGCTGGTCTGTTGCGCATGGACTACGGCGACCGCATAACGCAGTACCTCGATTCTTCCAACGGAGGCATGCTCCACGCCGTTGGCCAAGGTGCGCTCGGCATCGAATGCCGTATTGGCGACGAGAAGATGCTCGCCATGCTACGCAAGTACCAAGATCACAATACGATGCTTGCTTGCGCCGCTGAGAGGACCGTCATGCGCGTGTTAGAAGGTGGCTGCAGTGTGCCGATTGGTGTCGAAACGAGCTGGACAGACGGAAAGCTTTCTCTAAAGGCTTGCGTCGTCAGCGTAGATGGCCTGAAGGCTGCAGACGCAACCTTAGAAGCTGCTGTGTCGAGTGAGGACGAAGCCCTTGCTCTCGGAAATGAAGCTGCACAGGAGCTTCTTGACCGCGGCGCTGGCGAAATTCTCGGTCAGATCAACCGTGGTCGACCTCTCGAGGAGAAGGATGCAAAGGTACCTATGGCGGCTGCTTAGTTACAGGAATGTTTCAAACATAGATATGCACCTTTGAAATGAATAGCGAACAAAAAGTAGAAAATGCATGTCTTCTTGATGTTTTTTTTAATTATCTTTTTTCTTTTCTTTTCTGAAAAAAACCTATCTTGAGAGGCCAGCCAAATGTTGAAATCCCGATCCTAACCAAGAAAGAAAATCTAGATTGGTAGACAATGTAAATATGTGCGTCCTTATGCACATACTTTTTTCTTTTTTTTTGCATCCTTTTCACAAGATGCTATACGATAAGGGGCATGGCAATGGGGTGTTTGATGCCTCAAATACCCCTCACTGGCCAGTGATGTGTTAAACTCCGGTCTAGTATCCATATCCGTCTCGAATCCACGGGCTCTTCCGTTCCAGGAAGGGCCTCAAACAAGCTTTGAAAAAGGAAACCACGCTTCTAGGATGATTGGCGATGACCAAGGGCTAGAATTTAGTGCTCGGCCTCGTTAGTGAAGGCAGTGTAGGCTTCGGCGTCCATGAGATTCTTCATTTGCTCGATGCTCTGCTCGTCAATTTCGACCTTGGCGAGCCAACCACCGCCAGCAGAGTCGTCCTCAGGCAACTGGTTGATGGTGCTGGGCTTCTCCTCTAGGCCTACGTTGACGTGGGTAACCTTGCATCGGATGGGGGAGTTGATATCGGAGGCGGACTTCACGGACTCGACGGCGCCAATGGCGTCACCGGCGTCGACCCAATCGCCAACCTCGGGGAGCTCGACGTAAACAACATCACCGAGCTGCTCGGCAGCGTACTCAGAGATACCAATCACGCCGGTCTTCTTGGAGGGGTTGATGTCGATCCATTCGTGGTCCTTTGTGTATCGCTTCTCGAGAGCTACAGCGACAAAGGAAGAAAACCAGTTAGCGACCAACAAATCCGGGGAAGTCCAATGACCCTTCCATCGAGGGATCCCTCATGTAAAGGAGCTAGCAAGGGAGGGATAATGAAGTGGGGCCAAGGGTCAAGCAAAGAGGCTGAGATCTTACCCACGGAAGTTTGGGAAAATGCACGACGAGCAGCAAAGGCCGGCATTGACCGGACCGGGGCGGCGGTCAGCGCAAGGTTGACGAGAGGCCTTGCAGCCCGGCGGAGAGAACGCGCAGCGCAGCTCATGTTGTGCGGTGTGTGGTGGGAAGAGAGAGAAGCGCAGGTTCAAAAGTCCTTTTTTTACAAAGGAAAAAAAAGGCTACTGGAGATTGGACGACGAGGGAGAGCTGAGGAGGTGGAAAAGTACAAGGAATTGCGGCGTGCACTTTGGTTTCTTTGAAATATTGCCGATCGAGGTGCTTCTGTCCAATCAGCCCATCCAAGATAGAAGGAAAAGCTCGGGTCAGGGCGGCCAACTTTGGCCACTCGTAAGGGTGAAAGCAAGGGCGATGATTAGCCGCGGTTTTTCCACCTCAGTAATAGTCGCCCAGTTTCGAAAGCTCGGGCCAAGGCTCTGCTATTACCTCTCATAAGCTCGGCTGCCCGCCTTTTGGGCGGCAAATCGAATCGCCCGAAGATCATTCTTTAAAAACTAGGAGAATCTACACTCCGTACTCAAAGCTAAGAATGGGGGGTAGGGGAAATTCCTCCCTTGTCATCACAGCAAAACTCCTGGTTCTTTATTGTCCCTTCGATTCATGAGCCAATGAGCCAATTCAAGGGCGGTCTGATGTTTTTTTTTTTCGTCCCGTAGTCTCCATATGTTCACTTTACGACTCAGAACGCCTCCTGATTCGTTGTCAGAAATAAAGATACGTAGAGTGGTGGTGGGGCATGCATGTGATGTTGAGTGCGTGCCAATAACGTCGTGTGGTTGGGCTGTATCGTTTCTCTCTGTCCTTCATATCATGACCAGTGAGCATTATGGAGTATGTGAGCTTAGAATAAAACCAGCAACTGAGTGATATGTAGTCGTCTCTATTTTGGTTCGATGGGCCAATAGAATTGTATTGGGGTGTTCGTCCCTCTCGCTTGTCTGTCCCAGCGACCAAGTTTCCTGGTTAAAGATGACCAAAATATCAACAAATATCATGTCAACAACAAACACATTGGATTCGGCAACCATCATCTATTGCATGGTTTTTTAATTTTTTAATTTTCATTTATTGTCGTCTACAAGTAAAAACCTGCCATTCAGAACACCTTCCAGCGTTCCACTGCCTTAGGGCCCATTTCTTTCAATTATGCAAGACGCGACGCGTCGGTATAACCCCGCCCCTCCCCCAAATGGATCGGTTGTGGCATTCTTATCAGCTTCTTCGAGTACGTAAATAGTAAGTACAATACTCCGTATCTTCTAGTGAACTATTGAAGCATATCAATTACAGCAACGAAGCATGAAGAGGCAGTTACGGTGGGCTACCCGTTTCTTTTCCTTTCCCCAAAGGAGAAGATTGATACCCATAAGCTGCCTTTTTCTCGTTTCGTTTTTTACCCTTTTCATCCGTTTTCTTTTTTCCCCCAAATCGATCACCCACAAAAGAATGGATACATGGAGTACGAGTATTAGTGTGGGGTTATTCTTCAGCTGCCCCTGAATCTGCCCTATTCCGCAAGGAGTACGGAGTAATAATAGAGGAGCGACGTCCTTCCTCTACGGAGCAATAACTCATCCCAAACCCATTAGGCAAAAATGGAGAAAGATGGAACGGTTCTCATATCCAAGCGTCAGATGCCCTATTAGCAAACATACGGAGTAGATAGTCGGACGGGTGGTGAACCCCCTCCCAAAAAAACAAAAAAAAAAACACGAATACGGAGTAACTGAAAACCACATTAACATTGTCGACCCACTGAAAAGACTTTCTTCCGCTCCGTAACAGATGGATGGACATATCCAGAAAGTAATGGTGACCATGATTGTCCGGGACAGGTTCCTCTGTTTCTTCGTAGTCTTCGCTCAACCGAACAAACTGTCTCTCGGTTTCGACTATTATTCCGCTGCCATCCTAATGCAGTTATATCCGTGTTCAAGAGGGCCCTATAATGTTGGGGGCCCTAAGCTTAGTCGCTTGTACTCCGTAGACTTCCAGGTACAACGATGCCCCAAGTGCAGGTACCTAGTCTCCGTACTTGTAGTAGATTTACAGCGTGTTCGGGTGGCGTCCCCACTCACTGGAGGGAAAAAAGGTCTAGGCTGACCTAACCAGTAACCAGAGAACGACAATCCTTTCCCCCTCTGTCATGCTCCCCTCGATTTAAAACCCTCTTCCATCCATCCCTCCCACGAGCTGTTTGGGAAAGTAAACGAACCGAGCCGGCTGCACAACACTAGGAATCTGGGTACAACTTTGATTTACCCTGGACGAATACGGGAAACAGCAAGTCTCTCGACCCCAAACCACGCCCATTCGTAGAGACATCGACTACTGTCCTTTCGACGATATCCAACCAGAGCCCTTCTTTTTTGTACTTGCATACGTCTGCGAAACCTGTGTCAGAGACATTGCTAGTGCTGTCGCCACCCGTCCCAATTCAGGAACAATTTCTTTCGCCCTCTCCGGATTCTGTCCTGTTTGTTCGGTGGCATACTTGAGTCTCGTACTAGCTCCAACGTAGACGCCTGTCACCACCCACTCTCGACACTGATCCCCCACGAAACAAGCCCACGCTTGTTCTCTTTTCCCTCGAACTTGCCTTGTTTTTTGGTCTCTTCTGCCTCTGGTCGTTGTTGGTTCGGGTCTTACTTTCAGAGCCTCGCGAGCCGCATCCTCTCAATCAACGGCACCACCCGCACCTCAGCCGTCTTGTCCTTCCAGAACCCCTCCTCTATCTCACTCGCCTTTCTTCCTCTCCATAATTTCCCATCAACTGTCACTCCTACCCCATATTTCCTTACGGACCGGCACGTTAAGCTGCGTTCGTCAGTCACCCTGGATTCCTCAACTCTCTCGGCTGGGTCTCCCGCCCAATTCCACGACGCTCTCGACACGATGGAGCACGACCACATACCACAACAGCACGACGTTCACGACGATACCCTCGGTGGTATCGATGGCTCTCCCAACTTAGTACCGAATCAAAATAATGGCTACGCCCGGTCCGACCGTCGGCACCACCAGAGCCATTCGTTTGACCAGAGCATGTCAAACGCGCCACAACAGCACCCCGAAGAGCTGGACCCCACAAACCGATACACCACACCTCCGATTCCCCTCGCACCTCCCACCAGCATATCCCGCCCGCCCTCAGGTCTATCCGGGGCCGGCGGCGCCGACCGTAACATGCAGGCCTATGGCGACTACAACTCACGGCCGGGACCCAGCGAGCAGAGCAAGAGTCGTGACCATGTCGTCATCAAGGTCGGCATGGTCGGCGATGCTCAGATTGGCAAGACGAGTCTAATGGTCAAATACGTCGAAGGCAGTTGGGACGAGGATTACATCCAAACATTAGGTGTCAACTTCATGGAAAAGACAATCAGTATTCGGAACACCGAGATCACATTTTCCATCTGGGACCTTGGTGGCCAGCGCGAATTCGTCAACATGCTTCCTCTTGTGTGTAATGATGCCGTCGCCATCCTCTTCATGTTCGACCTCACTCGTAAGAGCACATTAAACAGCATCAAGGAATGGTACCGGCAAGGTCGCGGCTTCAACAAGACGGCCATCCCCATTCTTGTCGGGACAAAATACGACCACTTTGTCAACTTCCCGAGGGAAGACCAAGAAGAGATAACCAACCAGGTACGCAACACCAAAGACTGCCCATACGAGCCACCTTGTGAAATTCATTATATAACTACCAATAAGTCGCACGAGATGAGCCAGCTAACAGCAACGTATTTTAGGCACGACGGTTTGCCAAGGCCATGCGCGCCGCTCTCATCTTTAGTAGCACGAGCCACAGTATCAATGTACAGAAGGTTTGTCGCCATCCATTAGCCGAGCTCCCATGTTTTTTTTCACCGGTTAGCGCCACTGACACTCTGGGGCAGATCTTCAAGATTGTTTTATCAAAAGCCTTCGATCTCAAATGCACAATCCCCGAGATAGAGAACGTGGGCGAACCCATTCTCCTCTACCAATCCTGCTAATGTAGCCGCCTGCCCCGGCCTTGTCAAAGCGATCCTTCGTCGGCCTAGGAGGATGGGTCTCGTTCTCGTTATCCCTTGAATAGGCAATGCTTCGAGGCCGTCTCAACCCAACTGAATTGACATTTTCTAACTCCTTCTCTCCATCTATACCCCGCGTCTAGCCCATTCGCCTTTTTTTCGTTTTTCTTCATCCTCGGAACTAATCACCCACTTAACTCACCTTACACTCCTTGTATTTCCTTTGTTGATCTCTCTTCTCTCCTCGATTGGTTGATCTAATAGAGAATTTGTCCTTTAATGATGACGAAAATAGGGTTTCCTATCCAGGGGGGGCAAATGGGATGTTAAGCCAAAACCCCTCCGTGTATCTTTCTTCCTTTTTCCTCTTCGTTATCGGGAATGGTAATTACTCCTCAGCACGCAAGGCCGAGAACATTCGAAAGCGGCGAAAAGCAACAAACATAGAAAAAACTTTACAAAAAAACAAGGGTTCGATATGAAGAAAGGCATCTGGCAACCCAATCCGCTCTGGTCAATATCATCCTCGCATTTAGTTCTTCTTTCTCGTGTATCTACCCACGCATACGCTAGCCGTTAACATTCTATTCGCAAGCTTTGTTTTTTATATTGGGGTCGCCCATTCCATCATGTTGGTTTCCCTCGCAATTTTTTGGTCGCAGCTACAACTGTTTCGAGTCTCAATAGAGCAGATTGTACAAGGACATTCTCACTTATTTTGATTGTGCTCGGGAGGGAATACGATGCAACCGGTGCTGGTTACGATAGTAAAAAATCCCTAGTTGCAAACATGGATGGAAGATTGCATAATGGTCTTCTTTCCCTTCCTATCCCCTTCTGTGCATCTCAACTTGCAGGAGTTCTAAAGTAGATTTGGCAACGGTTAACTACCTCAATGGATAATATCTATTCAAAAAGCACTATTGTTGTTCCGGGAGTGCTTCGTGATGCGGCAGTATTCTTTCCATATAGTCACTCCCTCTTCCGTGTTGCTAGGAATACTCGATAGGATTGTCAAAAATGATACTTCTTTGTCTTGTACGAAGGGGAGAATCAAGGGCGGGAAACAACCGAGTCTACTATCTAACCACGGAGCACCCCTCGCCATCGTGTAACACCAATACTTTCCGTATATCCCTGTCTGTCCGAAGAAGTCGGAAAGTATTAGTTGAAAGAGACTTCTCATCCAAACATACGCTCTGAGGTTCGGGCCACCATTCGTAGGCTCATTAGGAACTAACGTCGACTATACTACACCCTGTTCAGCATCTTCCACCTAACACCAAATCTCGGGCTCGGTGTTTTCCTGGTATTCGTCTCGTGCTTTGGTGAGTTAACCAACGGGCTCCATGAAACTTTTACTTCCTCATCTGGAGTTTGTCTAGTCCGCCGTTTCGGGGTAGGGCAAAAGTTATCCAAGTGGCCATCCAAGTTCGAGATTGCAGAAAGTGTTGAGTTGATTACAATCGCCTGCTTCTCATTGATGTTAGGCGTTGCATGTTCCGGCTGGTGTTTAGCCTCTATTGGAGCAGGCTCTTGATCCGTATCAGGGTCTGCAAATGGGTCACACGTGGTGGTTTCTAAACCGCCACGTTCGAGCTTCTGAATCGAGTTCTGAGAGAATTCGAGTTGCTGTGCTAGACCATTCCAGGGTGCTGACGATGAGTCAGAGGCATTATAAAGAGGGACGTTCTCAGCATCTGGTTCTGTTATTACAGAAGTTCCTGGTCTGATCCTGATATTATCACACAGCCCGTGAACGTAAGTCACCGGCGCACTAACCGGAACGAGCTCGTCATCAGTGAGCTTGTGAATCTCCGGCCCAGGGCGACTTTCTTTGGCCGGAGATTCTGTGCAAGCTTCAATAGAGACGATGTTTCGGGGAGCGTCCATGACAGAGACCAAGTCATCCTGAGACAGGTTGTGAAATCTGATGGTCTCTAGGGACACCTCGGTAATCGGCGCTGGCTCTGGTCTAGGTATCATTTCTTCGGTTTTCTTCTCAACAAAGGAACCAGAAGTATTGGTCGGCGTGGAATATCCGTAGGAATCCATCGTAAACGGCATACTTGTTTGTATATCGTCGCTGAGCTCATGGGGCTCATGGCGGGAAGCTGTCATTGAACACGCTACAACTGCATCGTTCTGAATTAAATGTGTCCTCTTCCTCGCTGAATGATGGATAACCACCATTGGGTCCTCCTCGAGATCGTGAAGTCGCCACTTTGGTGACCGGCGCCCACATTCGCCGTGGTGGCAACAGCATTTACAATCAAATGGCAGCGGATCAGATGTTTGGTCGTCGACGGGGATCTGCTCAGCAACAGTTATAGGTTCAGTCATAGACTGTGGTTGAACAACTTCGGGTTGGATCGTAGCTTTGAGCTGCTCAGCAACGGGCGTAGGCTTGGTAACAGTATTAGGCTCATGAGCTGCTGGTTCTGGAACAATAATAGTATTATGTGCCGCAGAACTGACAGACACATGAGTGACCGGAGCAGCAGGAGGGCCGGGGGTGGGTGTAGAAGTGGGTGGCAGAGCAGCAGGTGGCGGAACTGCAGGAAGTTCCGAGCATCCTGTGGGATGTCGACAGCCAAAACAATGAGGTTGATAATGTGAGTGACAGCAATAAGAGCAGACCAAGTGTCTCCCATTTGGTACGACACTGCCAGGGGGCTGAAAGAGTGGTGCAATAGCAGGGGCGCAATTGGCGCATGTCTGGGGAGGGATAATGAGACTCTCTTTTCTCTTGGACTTCTTGGCGAGGGGACTGAGTGCAATCGCGTCAGCTGTAGTAATATTTAACGTCTCAGAATTTTCATGTCGAGGCGGAGTTGGGCTCCTTCTCGCCACCATCGGAGGCTGTAGTCGAGGCTGGCTCCGAATAAGAGGTCTGTGCTGCATATGGGAAATATAATGCGAGAGCTCAGCATCATGTTGTGCGAGAGTGAAGCATGGGCAGATGCATGAGTCCGCACAATCCTCTTCTTCATTCCCCGAGTACCTAAGAACTTTTCGGATATTGGTACGTTCTTGACCAATATACCATCCCCAGACTGTTGGCGTGGGTGACAAAGAACGGAACTTGTTAGAAAATGAAAATTCATGGTTACAGAGAACGACTAGAAGTATTCACTCACTAGGAATCGCGCAGAGACATTTCAAGCAATCTTGAAGAGTGCCTCGTGTAGAGCCAATTTCGGATGGCAGTTTATCGTTTTCAATCTCTCTCAGCCGTTCTCGTGAACGAGAAAACACACAACATGGGCAGAGGAAAGCCTCTAAAGTGAGATCAAGAGGGGGGTGGCGCCTTGGTTCGCCATTGTATCTTGCCCAGTATGTGTGTGGCCACGCATTGTGCTGATCTGGCGGGCGCGTGCTTTCATATCTGCTGGTGTAGGTATCAGCCTGGCTTCTCAACTCATCGCGCGATGAGTATATGGAACCGTGGGGCTGGCTTCGGCTCAGGGAAGACCTTGGGGGGTTCCTGAGCTGGCCATCCTAGTGCTGTGAGTAAGAATCCTCCGTAGCATCGGTCTCCTGAGTTAGGTACGAAACTCGCTTTGAGGGGGCAACCGCCTGAGTTTCTGTGTGGTTTAGTAGGCCTTGAATGGGACGCATCTCGTCACTTATTTGCCTATTTGTCCCCATTCCTGGTCCTTGATCCCGACCTTCATCCCCGTGCAGAGACCGTTCATAAGTGGAGGAATTTGTTGCTGCGGGCTGAGCAGATATGGTACCTGATCTTTTGGAAAGAGACCCTATGGTATGAGCATCAGGCTCCAGAACCGCGATCTGCGGCCCATGTATAGGGCAGACTTCATTATCCCGCTGCGAGTCAGCGAGTCTCACTTCGCGTTTTCTTGTTGGGGGCAGTTTCTTCAAAGAAGGAGATTCAAGTGCTTTCTGTTCCCGATGTTGTAATTTTTGTATTTGGTCATGGATCGAACGTTGATCAGAGTTATTCAAGTTTACGTGTTGGCGCTCATTAGGCTCTTTCAGCAAGGATCGTTCCTTATGAGGAACGGATTTCATTGGCGGGGCGTTCTCCGATACACCATGAATTGGGCATTCTTCAGAGTCGTCAAAATGCACTGCCGTAACCCTTGGGCCGGGATTGGCTGGTTCTGGTTCTGCTAGCGAGGTCCCCTTGTCCCCATGAATTGGGCAAACTCCGGGGCTATTCAACTCCTCCAACTGCCGTGTCTCGTGCTCCTCATCCCGTATGGGAAGCCCCTGGTCTGGGAAAGAGGATTGGCCTTCCTTCATCTGTTCTGACTCGGATTGAATAGGACATTTTGCATTGTCTTGTGTATCAGAAGGAATTCTTCGAGGAGACCCGTGGCGAGAGCAAGGAGCGTCATCCTTTGGAGATGAATTTTGGTGAGTGAGTTCAGAAATGGAATGAATGGAGCTACGAACAGGCAAATTATCTCGATGCGGCGATCCTTGAGGAGAGCAAGCGAGCTCCCAAATAGGAGATGATGCTCGATGCTCATGTGTAGAACAAACAACATCGACTGGTGAGGTTCCTCGATTTGGAGATCCATGAGCAGAACAGGCAATACTCTGGACCGGCGATGTGTCTTGCTGAGGCGCTCCGTGGATAGGGCATGTGCCATTGTCAACCCGTGGTGTTTCTCGATGTGTATATCCGTGGTCAGAACAAACGACACTGTGGACAGGCGATTCTCCTTGACGGGGTGCTTGATGAGCAGAGCAGATGGTGCTATAGGCGGGATAACTCCCCCGGTCTAAAGATCCACAAGTTGAAGAAGTAGCACTGTGGGCTGGTGATGCCTCTTGATGTGGAGAGCCGTGAATAGGGCAAACGGGATCGTTAACTGGGGAAGGCTGCGTACGAGGTGGCCCATGGACGGGATAGGCGGCATGCCCCGCGGGAGACCCTTCGTGTCGAGGAGTGTCTTGAGTCGAAGATATCTCAGTTTTTCTCTCTCGGAGAATAGGGCTTCCGGGTAGGAGATTCTTGTGAGATTCAACTTTTCGATTCTCGATTGACCTCAGAATGGAGTCTTCCCTTGGCCGGCTCCTGTTGAATGACACCCGTGGCTTCGAGTGGTCGACCTCCCCATTCAAGACAGAAGGCAGAGGCGTCATGTCAGCGGTAATTCGGTGAAAACCTCTGATATCTTCGGGTTGTAAAGCGGGGCGATTGCTTGATGTTTTTCTTTCGACTGCCAAGGTATATCAAGGTCTTAAAAATACGGTTGACCTGGTCTATTCCAGGCTCGCCCACACAAATGGGCCAGAGCCCGGAAGAGGCCGTTGCAGTTCGTATACAATGGAACCAGTGCTGCCGTCTCGCCAAAAGGTAAAGTTTTGGGGCCGTGGGCGACGGGCGACGGGGCTCGATAGGAAGTTGAAACGAGGGGGTTAACTAAATACTTGTCGGCTCGATAGAAACTGTGAAATTTCTGGTTCGTTACGAAGCAAAAGATACCATGGCGTACATAAGCTATTAAATTGTATGTCAGTCGAAGAAACAAGGAGGATGGCGAATTAAGTTTTGTCTGTCACGAGAGGAGAGGAGAGAAGGCCCAAGAGGTGAGGAAGACAACAAGGAGAGGAGTCTCTGGCTCGAGACATGAGGGTCTACTTTTGCGGAAAGATCTCTTTTCTGATTTAATACCTGCTGTTGGAAAAAGCGTTTGGCAAGTTCCGGATGTGGATCTGTGGATCGGAGGTGGAAGTTGTTTGTGGCTATTCCTTCCTTTTTCTTCTTGGCTGTTCTTGCAACGGCCTTGCTTTGCCACCGCTTCCTGGCCATCATCAATTAGCAGGCCCAAGGTCAGAATATGTGTCCGACGGGAAAGCATAGTCCACTATAGAATCCTCACAGGCAGGAAGAAGTGTGCACGCATTGCATTGCATTGCATTACGGAGGCATCCTTACCTGCCTCGTCCTGTCTAGTTCCCGTTTCAGCTCCAAGCTCATTACATGTATGATATATAAGGCCTTTCATCTCACGCCGCTCTTTGCGCAAATCTCTCTTGTATGTTGGTCCGAAACACCGAAAAAAAAAATTAATCAAACACCCAATTTGCGCCAGATGAGAGGTGTCGGGAATTGCCCTCTGTAGGTCCTGACAAACCCTCTTCCCGATACCCAAAGAAAGCAACAAGCGTCATGATACACAACTTGGCCACATGGATGACGCTCACGAGATACCCATCAATGACTGAGAAGGACCCTCATGACATTGCGAATCTTCGCAGATGACAGAAAGACTTGGTTGCGTTGCCAGATGGAGAGTTTTGCAAAAGAAATGATATACGGCCATACTCGACGTGTCCGATTGTCAAATTCAGCTCCTGTAGATTGTGTATTTGCTTCACCTTCTCGAGAGAACCAAATGCCACATCTCGCTACCACCAGCCACTAAACCAACCCTGGCTCGTGGCCGACGCAGCGGAGGGATCAATTGCGGGGGTACTATCGTGGATGAGGCCAATGAGTAACATGGCGATAATGAGAGACGAGATGACTACGACAATGGCACGGCGCATGAGAGGAGTCAGCCTGCTCTCGTCTAGGCTTGGTGAGGACCAGGCGGCCTGCACCCAAGTAACTGAAGCTGCGAACCCCTTCTTCAACTGCTCACCACCGATTGAGTAGTGAACAAGGCCGCACAGGGCAATCGTGTAGCCGACAAATTGGAGGAGGGTGATTTGAGTTTGCCAAATGATGACAGATGTAGCAACAAGGAGGATGGCTTTCAAAATTCCAGCCAGGGTGAGCACGAGACCTGACGTCTTTCCGATCTATGAAAATGGGGTGCACAAACTATCAATTTGATGATCTTATCGATTTTCAAAACCGAGGAAAGGGGTTGCGCGGGTTAGCCGGCTGAGATTGTAGCACGTACCAGGAACACGCTGGCCACATTGAGCATGAAGGCAACGGAGGCGTTGAGTAAAAGCATAACAAATCCTACAGACAAGAGGTCTGCAACCTTAAACGATGTCGCTTCGGCAAAGATGGCGACAACGATATTCATGACGGCGCAGACGGGGGCGTAATAGTAGAGGCTAACAAGAGGGTCCATCTTCATATCCTCACCAGACAGAAGTAGTTGGATCATGACAAGGCGCATGGCCTCGAATACGATGCCACCGACCTGGTATAGGAAGCCGATCCACGAGAATTGGATTTCACCGGCGCTGGCCATCCCAACACCGCATGTGATGATGACGACGTCGAGAATGTTGATCCAGGTCGGGTTGGCGACACCCCAAAGCCAGCTGATGAAGAGGACAGCAACCGGGGCACCGGCCTTGAGCATCTGAATGAAGGCAACATTAAGATGGAGATAGACGAGATTACTAAAAACGAGAGAGCCTGAGTAGAGGAGGCCAATAGGAACCACAGCCCTGAGGTAAATGTGCCCCGTCATCTTGACCTTTTTGCGCCCATCGAGAAGGGTCGTCGTTCGAGAGAGGACCTGAGTCGCGACCGTCGCGAAGATCATGTGCCAACAGGTTAGAATGACAGCTGCGCAAAAGCGATGTTAGCACAAGTAGCCGGCTCGGGTTTTCAATCTTGGCAGAGCGAGCAATTTGGGTGTCGTGACATACGGTATCCTATTGCGAAGGTCAGCATGCGCGTACGTACAAACATGGATTGAGAAATAGATTGAAGGCAGTGGGGAGCACGGAATATGCTCAAGATACTGCCATGATGGGAGGGAAGGCTAAGGGAGGGGGCTTGGTCATACTGAAGCCAGCGTCGTCGAGGAGCCATTTATTGAATAGGATGGTGAGATTGGAAAATAGCATCCAGTTCGCAATGAAGAAGGCCGGATGAAGCGATCTGCCAGCCATGGCAGGCTTCTCGGTTGTTGGGAGACCTCGGTCCGCCATGTCAGCACGTCGAGCACGTCGAGGAAAAGATCGCGGGAAGTGTGTTCGAAAGACAGAGCTGCGGCGGAACGCAAACTACAAGGCGTGGCGACTGGATTGGGAGATCGAGATCGCCGCGACGAATGAGCGCAGGGGCGGCGTCTTGGTGAGGATGAAGGAGTGAAGAGGCCAAAGAGACAGGGACCGATGTCGTCGAGGCAATTGGAAAAGGAGCCACGGTATGGAGTAAACTACAAGTAGATGGGGGTATTTTTTTAGGCATTGGTGGATGCTTGCAGCAATTAGGTTTACAGTACGGAGTACTAGTTTACTCCGTATCGAAAAGACTATGTATGGGGGCTAAACAAATACAGTTTAGCGTGCCGCAAGCTGAAATACGGAGTAGTTTAGTAGAACGTTTTTCTGGCGGGTAGCTGGATGCTGTGGATACAAGTAATATTGAAGCCACAATGCAGACCAGACAGGGCGAGGGATAGAGGGGGCGTGGGGCGTGGGGCGTGGGGCGCTGGGCTGATCTCGAGGTGTCTGTTCGATTATTACAGAGTACAGAACGTGCAGGCAACACGATTTTCGGCTACCGTGTTCACAGCAGCAACTATTGATACTCCGTAAACTAAAATCTCAAATCTCACCCTCACTAGTTCAGTGTGTTTCAATATGGAGGGAGTACTCCGTAAACTACTCTGTAAACTACTCTGTAAACTACTCCGTAAACTAAACTACTCCGCACAAATGCTCTGTATGGAGGACTCCCTACAGGGCTATGGCTATTGGGGGGGGGGGGGTGATGGGGTGATATGCCGAAGAGCGCAAGCCACGTTCTCTATTATTAATACGGATCGATGCAGGGGGGCTGCACAATAAGACAAGTATCCGTACATACAACATAATACGGAGTAGGACAGTTTTACAAGTACATAACCCAACACTTGGGGCACTATTGGCTGCTCACTGGATGGACAAGCGATAAGATTCCAAGGGGAGGGGCGGACAACTACTCCATAAACTACTTGTACAAATATTACGGAGTACGGAGTACAGAATCACAGCATCTCGTCCCAAGTGCAAGGAGGAATAAATACAAGTACGTCAAGTGGGCTGGAGTACGAGCAAACTATCCACCATTCTCCAGCACCGGAATTTTTGTCATTAATACTTTGACAGGTTGCTCTGTGATAAGGACGCGCCTTCTCAGTCTCATACTCCGTACAGAGTCCCTGGGGTGGCTTCCTTGGACGTGTTAATTACCCTGCTCTAAGCTCCCCAAAGCCCCCTAAAGCCCCCTCCTCTGTACGGAGTACGCAAGGCATTCCAACGCCAACCCATGCTCAAGCTAACAAAACGAACCCTGGAAAAGCTTATTTGTACCACCGCACTGGGCCAGTCTGTGGGTTTTATCTGTTATCTTGTCCTCGACTTGACCCTTTGGGGTGCGTCTTCTGCCCTGCGGACTCTGCACGGCGCTGTACTTGCATCATTTGAAAAAAAGTGTCTTTTTCTTCGTCGCGATACGGGACAGGACAGGATACAGGATGGGACGCGAGGTGCGAGACGCGTTATTTCTGTGGACAGGCCAGCCAGTATTTCATGCTGCCATGTTTCAGACCTGGCCTCTCAGTCTTACCAGCTTACAAGTACACGTACCACGTACATTGTGCTTCCCCAAGGAGGGCCTTTGTTCCCCAGATGAAAATATCCAAGCATCTCTGCTTCTCAATGGCAATCGCAATTCACGGGTACGAGCCGTACCTTCGTGGAAAAGAAGCTAGTAATTACTAATTGGTCTTGTTTTATAGGTTAGAGTTCAAACCTGCCAAATCCTCTGCCAAACTTAAAGGCTAGCTCGGGAGCTCGCCAGTAGGCCATCTATTGAGGTGTCTACTTTTGCATTCTTTTATTTATGCCTGAGACATAAGCCCTCGCGATGCCGTTATTTCGTGAGTGCCGTCCCGATTGGCCTTTTGTCAAGAGACAGCACGCGCCACTATCTACGGAGTACGTACGGAGTACACTATCTATCGAATAAAGGGGCGGCGAAGATACGTGTCCGTTGTCACGCCCTTCTTGTCACCTTGTCTCAGCTCTTGTCTTCTGTGTATCGTGTCTCGTTTCGATCCCCTCTTGTGCCCCGGTAAAAACAGTACTCCGTACGTCCGTCGCAAAAACGACTGCAAAGGTGGCGTCTTTGGCTGGCTAGACCCTGGATTTTGCCTCGAGGTGAGGGGCTAAGGACCTGCATCCTTTGCAAACTACTCCGTACAAGTAGTTTACATGCATGCAGTAATACGAGATCCAAGTTCATGATAGGTAGCTGATATGAACTTTGTGAACTTGAACTTTGTTAACTAGTACTGGGCTATTCTCCTATTCATTCATCCGCTAGACCAAATGAAAACGACTAGTCAAGGTTCAAGACAAGCAAAGTTGCCACAAATTTCTTCATTTACTTGATTTATTACTGTCTAACACACAAACACTTATCACCCAGAAGGGGAATAGTTACGCGATCCCAGAAAAAAAGAAACAAGACTACTCCGTAAGGAGTGCACTATTCTCTGTAACCACAAATAGTCTTCGCTTGTCTCACTTGAATGGGATGATCATCCACTCCCGCCTTTAGTAAAGGTACAGACTAACACCAAGAGCAAGTTAGCTTCAACCCAAGAAAAGAAAACTAGGCCTCTCATTCAAAGAGTGTCGAGCAACTACGGGCCTGGCCCTTGAAGAAAATAGAGATAGACCAAAGTGATAGGGGACTTTTTTCTTTTTTGCCCCATCTCCCCGTTGAAACCTGATCCATTATCAAGTAGATTCTAAGACATGAGAGGAATAAGTGATACTATTCGCTCAGCTGCTTGGCCCTATCGCCCTATCCTATCCTGTCTCTCGTTGCAGCGAATGATCCCGTACGGAGTAATTTAGACAGCTAAAAGACAATTGGAGACCACCCAGTAGCCAGGATGGCGTTCTATGGCCCTTACTTGTGTCCCCCCCCCCTTATTCTCCTTTCTTTCATTTCCATTTTCTTTTCACAGACTTGTCGAGACATCTTTACATTGCTCTTTAGACGAATCTTGTGTGCGTGTGCGTGTGTGTGTGTATACATGTACCTTTACGTTCCTTACACTCGTTTCATTCCCTTGTACGTGTCGAAGGCCATCGACATATCGTATACATCTTCTACCTTTTTCTTTCTTTTGAAAATTCGGTATATGTCATTTTGCATATAGAACCTCTGACAGTGGTATATCGAAAAACGACCCGACCAAAAGATAAGAGTCACATCTTATTCGTTCTCGGTCGTCGAAGAGTGACGGGAACACTTACACGCCGCGAAGCAAGGACCGTTCACTCGATACAACCCTCCAAGATGGCAGTCAAAGCCACAGCAACAAACCATGCCATCAAGATCCTGGCGGCCTTGGCCGTCTTGGTCTTCATTTGGGAAGTCAATCGTCTTAGTCCGAGAGCGAACCACCCCCCCTCAATATCCGCCGACCTTGACCTAAAGGGTGAGAACCTAGCCGACATGTGCAAACGCCACCGTCTCGATCCTTTCCCCCACTCGGAAACATCTCGAAGAAAAATATATGACCTCCTCCTTGTCAACACTGAACTGGAGATGCTTGACGTCCGAATGGGCGAAATGTACCCCTATGTCGACTACTTTGTCATCCTAGAGTCGGACCGCACCTTCACCGACAAGGAGAAACCCCTCCATGTCCTCGAAAACTGGCATCTCTTCAAGCCGTACCACGACAAGATGATCCGCCGAACAATGAACGTCACCGCTCTAGATATTCAATCCGGAAACGCATGGGACCGCGAGAAGAAATCCCGAAATGCAATGTTCAATCAAGTAGTTCCCTTCCTCGAAGGCGAAATGGCACCCTCACACGACGATGTCCTCCTCGTCTCCGACGTAGACGAACTCATCAAGCCCGAAGTCCTCCGTGCTCTCCGCGCTTGCGCCTTCCCTCCCCGCACCACTATCGAGTCTGATTTTTACTACTACTCGTTCCAGTGGCTCGCGCGCGAACGCTGGCACCACCCCCAGGCCACCCTGTACCGCGGCCTCGAGAACACCGTCATGCCCGAGGATCTTCGCCACCACGCCGGTGACTATCATTTCCAGCGCGGCGGTTGGCACTGTAGCTACTGCTTCAGCACCATGGCCGAGACCGTGAAGAAGGTCGATAGTTTCTCCCACCAGGAGTACAACAAACCACAGTTCAAGGACCCTTACAAGATTCTCCAGCGTGTGAGATTCGGAACCGACTTGTAAGTGTTCTTATTCTCTTTCTGCCTTTTCCCCGTCCCCCGTCGTCACAGAGACAAGCCAACTGACACCCAATATAGCTTCGACCGAGCGAAGGCCGTATTCGACTACATGGCTGACAACCAAGATGTCCCTGACTATCTCAAGAAGAATAGCAAGCGATACACTTTTATGCTCGACCGTAATCCAGCCAACGGGAACTTCCGTGACCTTCCCCCAGAGGGTATTCTTCCAGGCTACAATGCTTCTGCACTCGCCGAACTTGCGAAAGGAGAGCAGTAAGTTGAAGAGTAAGTAGAAGAATAGGAGCACAGGTTTATGGGAGTCAAAAGGAATGTACACGCACATAATTCAGAGGGATCGCTTCGGGGGAGTTTGGCATTTGGGCCCGCATTCTGTTTTCCGATATCGTCAAAATGTCTTTGTATAATTGCACACCAGTATTGAGAGATGATTTGAAAATGCATAATAATTCGTTCACGACGAGTTTTCTGTAAGTGCTGGGGACCATTGATAGCTAAGACTCGTCTCTATAGAGGTCGGCCTGAGAACCATCTCGATGTCAGGCACGAGGAGAGACAACCACCAGCTTTCCTTTGACCCCAACCTCTAAAAAACAAGAGGGAATAAAAGAGCACAGTCGACGATATCTTATCGAACGCACGTGTAACGATGAGGGTACTTTGAAGGCAACCGATCCTCTGCCAAACCTAACTCCGTTGCTATGCTGATACGGGAGAAGAAAAATAAGAAAAAAAAGCCAAGAAAAAAGGGAATGCGGAGATATACTTGTAAGTCCGCGAGGAAGAAAAGTCGTCTTGTTTCAAACCACAGTAATATACACCATCTCGCAGAGTCAACGCACCCTCCCAACCTGTGCACAAGTCACTCTAGACAACATAGTGTAAACAGGACACTCAATGTAACTTAATCCTCGAGATCCGAATCACCGGTGGACGGAAGTGGTGTTTTTTCTGCTGATGTAGTGTCTACATTTGTTGTAGACGTTATAATGCTAGAGCCGGGAGAGACAAGGGATGTAAGGTTGGCTTGCACTGTAGTCGAATCGTCGTCGAAGGGTTTGGTCCCGTTGTCCAAATTCGAGCAAGCCTCACCGATATCATGCAATGATGAGACCAAGACCGGCTTCGGGTCAACGCAGTCATAAAAGAGCATAAACGCACCACCCTGCTCGAGGACAGCCTCTTCGTCGACTTGTGTTATTTGGTCGTCGCTGATTCTCCACCAGATCTTCTTGGACGCATCCTCATCGATCCCTTCATGGCCCGAAACGGGTTGAGCTGAAAGGCCCGGGCTCGAACGAGTCGTGCCCTCCGAACGAACCGCCTCCACACCCATAATGGAGTCATTTGGAGCTGAAAAAGAACCAGCCCCAGCCTCGCCGGACCGAAAACAGACATAGTGGCCATTTTCGTGTCGCCCAAGGTGAGTGACCACAGCACGCAAAACATAAATGGGACCGGAAATAAGGCAACGTCCTCCAACATCTCCCGCGACCATCGACTCCTTGGCTCGAATTGCCCAGCCCTCTGTATCCGTAAATTGATCCTTGAGGTTGGAGGGATCACTGGTCTCGAGGTCATGCGGAGAATATGGCGAGCTTCCGAGGCACCACGGCCCAAGATCTAGTATCGAGGGGAATCGAACTGCGGCCAGGTTTTTCAGCATATATCCAGTTTTTTCGTCAAAGACTGAGCGGTTCATGTGAACCGCTAAAGACTGGGGTGGCCTCGCAACAACGGCCTGCTTTGTTTTGGTCACTGTGACATTGTTTTCTGGCGGGATGCGGCATTTGTCTTTTAATGTCTTGTCATCAAAAGTTTCGTCTGCGAGTGCCTCTTGGATAGCAGCAAGACGATCTTCGGAATCTCGAAGTCGGTCAGCAGACATTCCTGCAGCACGACATTTTTCTATGAGACTTGTCAAAACACTTTGGGCTCGAGTGAGGGTACACTTTGAACATTTAACTCCATTAATGTACTCGAGCCTGGTGTAGGAATCAAGAAGTTCATAAAGATTTTGGCTCTGTTGGTTCGTTCCAAGGCTGAGGGTCAAGCAATTGAACGGAATCATTGACAGGCCCTCCGAGTAGCCACATTTTTCACATGTGACTCGTTGCGCAATCAGTCCCTCCAGAGGATTTCGTGGCGGTCGGGCATCGGATTGGATTTTTGAAGAGCTTGAGCTGCTTTGGTAGCCGCTATCATCGCTCTGCAGACTTGTTGGCAAATCACATCTGGACTGATCCAGCTCAAGGCCGATCCGCTTTTGATTAGACTTTGCTGTTTTTTGGACCTCATTGTCGACTTCGTCAAGCAGTTTAGAGTAGTATTCCTGAGCGTCTTGTTGCTGCCACGTACTCATGTTTTTCAGGGTACCCGGAGTCCATAAGGTTTTGCCACTGTTGTCCGTGTCATTGAGTCGCTCAATCAAATCCCGTAGGGTATCGGCTACTCGGGAATCAGACCGGCTTGAATCATTCGCAAGCGGGGACGTGAGGTACTGGGGAAGCGGCTGTAACGATGCCAGCCCTTGAAGAATGCTGTTTTGGTAGCAAGAGTTGTCCCAGTTCCCAAGCCCAGCTGGCCTCCTCATAGATATATCCTCGTACTCCCTGCTTGGCTTCCCGATTGACATGCGCCTCATGACTGTTCCAGAAACTGATCTCATTATGCCCTTGTCCAGTCCCAGCAACCGACTAAGTGCCTCGCTTTTTGCGGCGTGGGTTCGTGACTGTAGCATCGGACGACTGACGGGGACGAGAGGGGGGTGGAAGAAGCCGTCGACAGCAAAAATCAGGCTACCGGGAGTGAAAGTGACAATGATGTTCCAAATCTGTAAACGAAATGCCGCGACGCTGTCCGACAATGCTGAAGGAGGGTTAAAAAAGAGAGTGGCAGTAAGGGCAATAACAGTCGCGACGGCCGGCAAGAAGAGTCGACCGAGAAAGTGGCCGCTAGAATAATAGTCAAGAATATCGGGATAGTTGGATCTTGAGCTATAGGAAGCCATCCTGGGCGTTGCTCGTGTTGGCAATAGAAAGGAAGAAAGGGAGGTGGACGAGAAGGAAGGAGCGCGACTCTCGTCGAATCCTGGTCCCTAGTTTCGAATGGTAGAAAGAGTAAGGAAAGAGACGGCCATGACCTAGTGCCGTTGGTAGAATGGAAGAATGGAAGAATGAAATTTATGGATCAAGAAGGGAAACCTGGTCTGCAGGCATTCGCAGGCATTCGCAGGCATTCGTAGGCAAGCTTGGGAAATGGTTCAGTTATCGCAGGAACATTTAATAAGCCAAGTAAATGATAATCACGAGAAACCCCTACACGTATCGTATTCCCAGGCAATTGTGCTCTTAGTACTAGCTACTTAAAGATTCATCTTAATTGGTGCGTTATAAGTGTACTCAGTACATTTAAAATGAAGTCTTTGCGACAGAACAAATCCTACCAGAACTAAAATTGATAAGCAACCACTTTTTTTTTTTTTTTTTGGGTGGCCAAAGCTTGTAAAGAATCGAGCAACCCCGCCAAAGTCCCCTCGCTTCGAGTCTGACCTACTTGTATTCAACCAAATCTTCATCTGTGTCTTTTTTAAAAAGCAGGCGAAGGTATCGATACGAAAATGGCTCGACCTGGACTTCCGACTAAAAAGACTCGAGGTATGACCCCAGTCGCAGCAGTATCACTGCCCGTTTAGCTCTGACCAAATTTCATATGCAGGGCCACCCTCGATTCACTCAAGAGCTGCTCGGCGCGCAACATCCCCAAGTATAGATATTGACAAGTCGCTCAAAGAGTTACAACCACCCCCACAGCGAGTCGAATCCCGTCCTTCTGTTCTCGCCGCCCACCACGGAGCCGGCGTCACTAAAAAGGTCAAACGGGGCCGGAAAGCTGTGCTCAGCGCAAAAGCTCGAAAAAGACAAGAGAAGGGTTTAGAGCGAGCGGAAGCCATCCAGGAGCGGACTGCGCAGAAGGTTGAACGGAGCAAAAAGTCGGCCAAGGTGATCTATGATCGGAGAAAAACTTGGGATGAGATCAATAAAATGATCCCAGAGGTCAAGTCAGCCAGCATCGCTCGGGCCGAGAGCGATGACGAGAAGCCTACGGAGAGCGCGATACGGGCAGAGTGGGAAACGGACGAGGAGATGGACAGTGTAGATCCTGGACAGCATTCTTCCAAACTGTCCGAGCCTGCCAATAGCTCGAGTACTGCTATACTCGGAGATGATGACGATATCTTATAAACCGATGAAAGACTGGGTAGAGGCGTTTGGCGTTGGTCAGCAAAATGAGTGCGCTTACCTTGAGCGTGATCTATTAGGTTTCATGTGGCAAAATCTCACTTATTTCACGAATTATAATGAGAAACATCACTCTGGGAAGGCTGCTTTCACAATTGCATGTTAATTATCCGTTTTCTTTACAGAGTAGTACTGGAAGCAAAAGAGAAAATCACTCTGTACTGAACCATCAAGTCACTGAAATTAATACATGTACAGTACGCATGTCCCTGTAGTATTACATTGTACGGAGTAGTCTAGCCTACCGAAGTCAGTGACCCGCCCACTAACTGAACAACACTAAAAGAGAGCCATGTTACCCGTTAGTCAGCTAAAGAAGCACACTACAGGCTCCATATTGAACTTCCTACCCACAAGAAGCTGCAGCCTTCACATCTTGCTAGTTGACGGAGCGCGCTCGATCATCCTTTCTTTCGCCTGTCCCTTCTTTGTGGCTGATCAATTGCGCTTTGGAATCTTCCCCATACCCACTTCATATCATCGAATTCCATTCGCCACCACGATCATGCCTCCCAAGCGCATGACCGCAAATCCCGTTCGCCCAGCGCGCCACCGGCCTGGCAAACCCGTAGGGGCGGAAGAGAGTTCATCATCCGACTCTAGTGATTCAGAAAACGAAACCGAAGCGATCGCCCCTCCCCCAAAAGCTAAAAGTGCAAAAAAAATTGCAAGCAATATTGGGAAAGTCGACCTAGAAGACCGCCGTCGTCAAGCGCAAGCCGCCGAACAAAAACGCCGAGTAGAAGAACAGGCAGCGGCCGCGAAACTTGCAGCAGAAGGCGGTTTTGTAACCGAGTCGGAGAGCGAGGAAGAGGAGGAAGGGGAGAATGAGGAAGATGGCAGTGAAGAGGAGAGCGAAGAGGAGGAAAGCAGCGAAGAAGAGGAAGCACCGCGCCGACTTATGATACGGCCAAAATTTATCCCCAAGAGCCAACGCGGCCAAGCCTCTAGTCAAGGTGGGCAGTCAGCGCTGTCTATGCAAAAAACAGAGGAAGAAAAGGCCGCGGAAGAAGAGGCCGAGCGGAAAAAGGAAGTCGATGCTCTTGTCGAAGAACAAATTAGAAAGAATCTCGCGGCGCGGCAAAGTGGCAAGAAGCACTGGGATGACGAAGACCCAGAGGATGTGGATGTGGACGACCGCGACGGACTAGACCCTGAAGCCGAATTGGCCGCCTTCAAACTGCGCAAACTCAAGCGATACAAGCGCGACCGTGAGGCTATGCTAGAACGTGAGCGCGAGATTGAAGAAATTGAACGACGGCGAAACCTCACCGAGGAAGAACGCAAAGCGGAAGACGAACAGTTCCTCGCGAAACAAAAAGAAGAAAAGGACTCGAAAGGAAAGATGGCGTACATGCAGAAATACTTCCACAAGGGTGCTTTCTTCCAAGAGGAGGCAAAAGCAGCTGGCCTGGACAAGCGCGATATCATGGGCACGCGCATTGCTGACGACATTCGGGATCGGAGTGTATTGCCCGAGTATCTTCAGCGACGAGATATGACAAAGCTAGGAAAGAAGGGAGGCACAAAGTACAAGGACATGAGGTCCGAAGACACCGGCCACTGGGGAGATTTAGGAGACCACCGACCTCGCGGAGGGAGGAACTATTACGACGGCGACGACCGGTTCCGGCCAGACTCGGAGCGTGGGGAAGGTGCTAAAGGAGCCAATGCAATACCACTAGGCGAAAAACGGGATCGAGACGGCGACCGAAATCGCGACCGGTCGAGAGGTGGTGATCGATATCGAGATAGCAGTGATAGAAACGGCGGCTCTCGTGACGATAACCGCGACAGGTACCCGCGCTCGCGGTCCCGCTCACCGAGGGAGGAACACCACCGAAGAAAGAGGAGTATATCTCGAGATCGAGGTCGAGACGATGACAAAAGACGGAGGGTTGAGAGTTGATCAAATATTATCGAAAGTGCTACGAATGCACATTTGTATCAACTATAGGGGAAATATCAGTATATAAAAAGCGATTTCCTGCAGAAACAAATTCCCATGACTCATAAACTTGGGGTCTATCCAGCCCCTTGTTTCTCCTCATTGCTAAAATTCCAAAAATTACAGCTTAACCGAAAACCTAGCCCTCTTTACGCCCAGTCCATTTCTTTGCTATTTTTCTCCGTTTCAAATCCGCGTTATCTCGATCCTCGCTCTCTCGAACACCTTATTACTGAGTACGCTGGCGCTTAGCTCGCTCTCGTCGATGGTAGGGGGGTATAGCGTCATCCTGGCGTATGTACCTGCAGCGCGACGTTTGGAGGCGTAGCCGGGGTTGATTACCAGTACGCTTTCGACAACCTGTTTGGCAAGGAATAGTCAGCAACATAATATAGAGAGAGTCGGCATATCGAGGGGAACAAAGGAGTGCTTACCTTTGCAAAGGGGGGTAGAGAGCTGGGGAGCAAAAGGATATCGGGGCGGACATTGACCATTTCACCAAGTTTGAGGTAGCTGGTATCTAGGGATGCGCCGACCGGCACACCTTCTTCTGTTCCCGCTTTGGGCAGCTTTGCTCGGTCAGGAGCTGGGAAGAGAGGGAAGTAGTGGCGCTGTTCGAGAAGGTAGCGGGGGAGACGCGATAGCAGAGCCGGGTCGGCTACTTTTCCGGAGACAAGTTCCTCTTGCCGCAGGCCAAATAGAATATCCTGGGAGGAAATGCCTATAACCGCCTCGTTGATGGAGAGGGTCATGGGGTTCGTCACGATTCTGGCTACCTTTGGAAGTCCAAGCTCTTTGCGAAGGAAGGTGTCCTGGGGCCAAGAGACGTGTTTGTCAAGGACATCGCGGACGGACGGGACGAGAAGAATGGTGATGTGTGGGTTTGAAGCAGCGAGGCGGCTAATGGCTGGGGCTACGAGATATTTGAATACCGTGGTCATGGTTGCCGTGTCCGGATCGAAGACGGCCTCCTCGGGAAGATCAAAGTCGCCCGTAGCAATAAGCGGGTGGTCAACATCGAGGAATGGGCCCGTGAGTACGACGACATCAGCATTGAGATCTGCAGCACGGCCACAGAGAGCGTGAAGTGGCTCAAAGTCAAGGTTGTCATCTGCTGTATATGGGCCAGACCCGAAGAGAACGTTGAGTGGTTGTGGGTCGGCGTCCGAGTCCATGGCATCGGGATCACCTCGCAGTTTTTCTCTATGCGCCAGCAGAGCAGCCGGTGTCGAGGCCGCGTTGGGTAGTAGGGGAATTTCGAGAATTTCGTCTACAACAAACTCATTACCGGACGCATTGGTCCCGCGAAGAGCAACGATTTGGCCCGGAAAGAAGCTGTAGCCCCGGATTTTGTCCATCTTCAGCGGGATACGTAGACCGGACCCAACACGCCGTGAGCTCTCAAGGACGAGGGAGGCGGCGTTCAGTTTGCCCTCAGCCGAGTCACATGCGATGCGGCCAACTGCTATGACCTCAGTCGTGGATTGACTGGCAGGGCTACCAATGGCAGAATCGTCAAGTTTATGGAAGTCTTGCACGATTTGCAAGAAGTCATCTATTCGGTCATCAAGAATCTCGGACGCTTCGGACAGTTTCATGGCGAGAGGTTTATAGGCAAGCTTCTTCTGGTCGGAAGCGGCAGTTAACTTGACGCGAGACTCGGCGAAGGGGGCAATAGGCGCGACAGCAGGCAAATGTTCATTGAGGATTTCGATGATTTCTCCGGGGTTTGCGCGATCGCTGAAACTGGTTGGTCTAAACATTGGCATTAATTACGGTGATTAGCGATGGAGGGATAGGTAGGGGCCGAAGGCGACGCACTGTAGACCGCCCATGGATTTGAGATGATCTTCCATCCGTAGGGGAGATGATTTGTAGTCGGGTGAGCTGCTAGGTATTTCGTTCTTGTTCTTCACGCGTGCCATTGATGGCGTCTCGTGTGGCCGCCTCTTTACTGCTGACTTTAGCTTTCCAGTCCCGGGAGTGCTCGGCACCAAGTTATCCAGCCTACAGCAAAGATTTATAACATGTCAGCAAAGCGACAGGTTCCTGGGACAGCCTTGAGCCGCATATGGCATGCTTACATTCCGAATACATCTCCACTCTTCGTACTGGCGCGAGGCGTGGCCATTGTCCGCTTCTCGGTCTTGATATTGGACGCCCGGATACTCTTCTCGAGCGCATCTTGAATATCTTGTTTCAGAGATCGAGCAGAAGAGAGGGAAATCTGGGTCAACTCTAGGTCCAATTTGATACAATAAGACTCCCATTTGTAGAACAGATCTTCAGCAGAAAGCTGATGTAGACGCATGATGGACTTCAACTCCTCCATCAGATCAGCCTCAAGAACCCCGCTCCCCGGGGCAAAGCGCTGATTGAGCTCAGCGTCTACAGTACCCGCCATCTCGGGCGCCTTTGATTCTCTATGCTTTGGAATGGCTGATATCAGGGTAAGCGTGTACGTCTTCGATTGGCTCGGCAAGGCAGGCAGAATATGGTTGTGTTGGTCGACTGTGCGATGTGGTTTCGACACAATGTGCCCCGCTTGGTTTTTTTTACGTATACGCGACGCGTCTGCTTAATGGAAGTGAAAGTGAAGGGAAGTGGGGCCAGGGACCATGACGGTCTAGACCTAGACAGGGGCCCGCGCCCGCGGCAATCAATCAATTTATTCAAAGGATGCCCAACCACTGCGAGGCCGGGGATCTGTTCCAGAGCCCGGTACAGGGGAGCGATGTACAGGATGAAGAGGATCGGCTTCTTGCTTCTCGTCCCATCGCCAGGGCGTTTTGTCCTGTCGGTACCTTCTGCCGGCTCGTTGGAACGTGCGAAGCTTTTCCGCCACCTCTGCGTTCCACTAAGGCGCTGCGTGGGAGCCCGTCACTGCCTTCTGAGCAGGTGCGGCCAGAGTGGGCAGCCGCCTCCACAATTCGAGAGCGCCCGCGGCAAGGGTCAAAAGTTTAATGGCACTACCTATCCTCTCGACCAATTGCTCTAACGACTCACTTCAACCACGCATTTCCCTCGTACTTTGCCTTCGTCTTTCAAATTTCGGGCAGTTTTTAAGCTCTTCTGTCGCATCCTGTGGAAAGGGGAAAGATAGAATTGCTATTTCGTTGAGGCTATTTCGCTCATCTTACCATTCAGATGGTGCTGCTCAACTGGTAGAGCCAGCCACAGAATTGAACTCGCCTTCCAGGTTCAAGAATTAGCACTAGGCTTGGCTTTGCGCACATGGCGCGATAGCTACGGGGTCGGTTTCTTTACAATGCAACGAATCAGAGCTCGTCCATTATCAATTTTTCAGCAAGCCCGCATCCTCTCGACTGGATGGGTCCCATCAACAGAACCTTGATGGTCCCAGCACCGACAAGACGACATGCCATGCGACAGGTACAAGGAGGTATGTTTTGGAATAGTGTAAGGAGTATATCGAATGCCATGGCAAGCGAAATAAGTGGAAGAGAAGTTCTGAGATGGCGGCATGTCTATTTGGGTGTTTCTGGCATTCGGGCTTCGCATTCTCTATCGAGGACCCATGTGACGATTGTTATTCTCCTCGAGTGAGTAGAAAGTTCTTTGTCTCTTGGAATTCTTTCAGTCCATCTTACACACGGATACAAATGCTAAGAGAAGGATACGAAGTGCGAGTCTTAGTCTTGGGTGTAATGCGAGTGACCAAGAGACAAAGGGGTATCTGCCACCCCGTCCTCTGCGCACAAAAATATCAATATTATTCGGAAAGAAATATAAATACAGGATACCTGGTATCTTTTTATACACTCATGCATTATTTCCTACTTCTCTTCGTCTTCCTGAACCAGAAATTCTTCATATCGAGGTTCATTCTTGTCTCCAAAGCTTTCCTTAAAGCAAACTTGGCATCCAGAACCTGTAAACAAAGATAAAGACAACGGAAGTAAACTAACAACATGGCAAATAAGAAAAACTTCAAGAAAACACTCAAGACGGTTAAAACCCTCACTGAGAAACCTCTCCCGGTCACTCTTCTTTCTGGCTTCCTGGTATGTCGTGGATCTCCTTCACATTGATCGAAGGATCAGTACCGACTAATGTCACTTCCAGGGCAGTGGAAAGACGACACTGCTCCAACACATCCTAACTAGTGACCATGGTCTTCGTATCGCTATAGTTATTAACGATATCGGCGCGTAAGTTCATCAGTGTCTTCCTGCGTCGTCTCCCCCTGCCCCGTCCCCCCCCGAGTATTACGAGTATTGTTTCTCATACATCTAACAGCATTCGCTTACCATTCTTCTTTTATGTTTAGTATCAATGTCGATGCAAACCTTATCCAACAGACTCATCGTCTCACAAAGACAGAGGAGAAGGTCATCGCACTCCAAAACGGTTGCATTTGCTGCACTCTTCGTGGTGACCTTCTTGAAGAGCTTGTTCATCTCGCCGAACTCAAAAAATTCGACTATGTCATCATCGAGAGTAGTGGCATCAGTGAACCCGAACAAGTGGCAGAGACTTTCGACCCAAAACTCGCTAGCCAAATGAGCATGCTTGGCGAAGGGCCAGAGGGCCTCGATGATAACATGAAGAGAGTCATCGAGCTAGTGTACGTAGAGCATCTTTGTTTCAAGTCCCAAACCACTCTAGAATGCACTCTTCTCTTCCAAAATTCTAACCTCCTTCAAGGCAAAATGCTGGTGGTCTTGAGAAGTACGCCAAGCTAGACACTACTGTCACTGTCATTGATGCCTTTACTATCTTGCACGACTTCCACACCGACCATCTCCTCTCGTCGCGGCGAGACGATGTGACGTCTGAAGATGAGCGGACAGTGTCTGACCTATTGGTTGACCAAATCGAATTCGCAGATGTCATCATTCTCAACAAGATCGACATGGTAAGTTGACAGTTCGTCCAAGACAACAAGAAACGATCGATATGCTTTTCTATTCCGAATGGCAACATGAGACTAACCCATGCGTACAATAGGTCGATGAAAAGTCCGAAGCATCCATCAAGGCACTTATCAAGAGTCTTAATCACAGTGCCAAAATTATTACTTCTAAATTTGGCAGGGTGCCTGTCAAGGAGATTGTCGACACTGGAAAGTTCAATCTCGACCAGGCAAGAATGAACCCCGGCTGGCTTCAAGACCTCCACCAGATGACTCTTCGCGAGGTAATATTATGTCCTATCCAATTTGACTACTCAACCAGTATACCATGGTTCCTAACACAGCCTGTAGGTAAACGGCCGCATGGCAATCACACCCAAGCCAGAGACGGAGGAATACAACGTTGGCAACTTTATCTACGTCAAGAGACGGCCATTCCATCCCAGACGTCTCTGGAAGTTGGTCTATGATAAGTTTATTCTTCAACTCGAATATGACGAGGATGAAGATGAAGAGATGAATGGCGCTGAGTCTGATACGGAAGAAGAGGACGAGGAGGAAGATCTGTTCACACCTCCCAATGATGTTATTCTTGCCAACAAGGCCAAACACCCACTGTTTAAGCGGCTCTTCCGGTCCAAGGGCGAAATATTCCTAGCTACGCGCCCTCACCAAGCAGGAGAGTGGTCGCAGGCTGGTGCCATTCTTACAATCAGGGGTGGCCGCCCCTGGTTCTGCACACTCCCCGAAGAAGAGTATGCGACGGGGGATCCTGAGGTTGACAAACTTGTCAAATTCGATCTCTCTATGGGTGGTGAGTGGGGAGATCGGCGGCAAGAAATTGTCTTTATCGGCGAACGTTTGGATACCAAGGGAGTTGAAGCAGCGTTGGACGAGTGCCTGCTCACTGACGAAGAGTTTGAGACCTGGAAAAGCATTATGCGCAAGGGAAAGTCTATTGAAAAAACCATGGAGGAACTGAGCGAGGTGTTCGACGACGGATTTCCCGACTGGCCTGGGATCGAAGAGGAGGACCACGAAGGGCATAACCACTAATAAAATGGGAAAGGGAAAAGATGACAAGAGGGAGATACGAAACTAGCAATGAGACAGATTCTGAGAGGATAGATCAATATCACGACGACACTATAACGGCAATAGTACTATATGCGATCAAAGGTTACATGAACGTAGCGTCCGTCTCTTGAATAGGTACAAGTATATGGAGACATGGTCATTGTGCGGCGAGTAGGGACAAAGCAGTCGAAGAAATACCTCTGTCTATTTCCTGTATTGTCATTGGATAACGGCGACATGATGGCCAAATTAGGAAAGTTGCATGGAGGGGGGTTGAGTTGACGTACTCCGTAGACATACTTGGAAAGCCATAAAGGTTCTCGTTGCAGTAATAAGCAACAGCCTTGGAGACCCCCCACCCTGTAGTACGAAGTATCTCCAAGCCCCTCATCTGACTGGACCAGGAAGGCTCGTCTGGAACGCACCTTATTCTACAGATTAAATAGACATCAAAATATTTCTCTCGGCTTTTTCTCGTGAGCTAAGTAAGAAGAAATCCAATGGCGTAAGGGTCTGCCATCAATTGCCTAATCTGAAGAAGACCCTCCTTCCCCCCTTGCCGATTGAAATGAAATATGCACCTAATACACGTATGGAGCGTGTCTACTCCGTACTCCGTACGTGTGATACATAGCATAGCGCAATAGAGGGGCAAGGCTAGAACAGAGTTGAGAACCTTGGTGGCTCGACCTGCCCCCAATTGAGTGGCATCGGACAGCTTCTGGTGCCGCCACAGGGAGTTCACAGTGCCTCTATGTTGTCAATTGGAACCTAACACAAGTGGTTTAAGCCATCTACTCCATATGATCCGCATTTTTATAAAGAAAGCTTTGGCCTATTATGGTCTTTCTTTGATCAGCATCTCTCGAGGAGCCATATATGCGATCCATACAGGTCTCCCCCTCCCACTCCCTGCCCGCCCTTCTGGTATTTCTTTCCTCTCATCCCCATTCTGAAGCCTAATTTGATTTCTCCCATATATTTTTTTCTTCTTCTAGTTTTGAATTGTTACTATGGTAGTTGGCCTTTCGGTCAATGTTGATACCCTCTCTTCAACAAAAAGCGTCGATCTTCCTCCGCTCTCTATTTCTTCCCAGCGCAGCTCTAAGAAATCTCGAGTTACGGTAGTCGCGTGTGGCGCAGTTTGAACGCAACCGTCTAAACGGTCCCGACAGGCATAGCAATATGACATCTGCCCTCCTTGTCACTCAAACGGCCCCAGCGGCCACGGAACTTGGTGCGGTTAAGAGCGAGAGCCGGCTTTTACAGCTTCCCAGCGAGATACTCCGTCAAATATGTCAGGAGGCCTGCCCATCTCTCCGGCATGGCTTAAATCCTGGCACGGATAGCGAAGACTCCATTATGATGGAGGAGCAGAAGTTGGATCTGGAGGCGTGGAAGTCGAGGAGAGCAACATTGTTGTCAATCGGGAGGACATGCCGTCAACTTTACGACATTTCCACTCCTTTTCTTTACGAAACCTTTTACTCTCCCGATCCGGAGACCATGATGTGCTTTGTCCGCACCCTCTTTGAGCGTCCTCACCTTCAGTCCCACCTACGCTATGCTGTCCTCCGTCACGGCATCCAACTGTTGCCCCGTGCAAGCCTTGGTCGCCAGATGATTACCATCGCAAAGGAGCTAGGTCTACAAGTTTGGGAGATGGTTCGCTGTGTCCTATTACAGGCTGACTTTGAACAAGACTCATTGTGGGATGACGACTTATTGGCGCGCCTGGAGTCGTTCTGTCTGGATATTTTCTTGCATTTGACACCCCATCTCGCTGGTCTCTGCTTGACTGTCCAAAAGATCGAGACCCTTGCGAGCTACTTCATGTCACCGGCAATTCGTCTCCCCAAACTACACACCTTTTCCATGATGGGTTTGACAGAGGCATGGTTCGACGCGTCTGAGACTCTTAACGTGTTCTTGGTCGCGGCACCAAATATTGAGCGTTTATGGATCTGCGGCAACCTGAGCACCTCCCCAAAGATACCTCACACTCCAATGAGGAAATTAAAATCCATCGTAGTACAAAACTCGTGCCTCCCACCATTCGAGCTATGCTACCTCACTCAGGCGGCTCCGTCCCTGGAGAGTTTCAAGTTCAAACAGGCACCTCCGAGTCTTGGTGGCTCGAGCCATGCACCAGGGCCTATCCGATGGGGCAGGTATTTCGATTCTTTTCCAGCCACACCGTCCGAAGTCGCCCAATGCCTCGGGCCGGTGTCTCATTCACTGCACAACCTCACCATTCGTGTAAGCTACTGGGCAGGTGCAGATTTTGGAAACGGGCCCAACAATGTGGAGGCGGCCAAAATTGCCTCTCTACACGAATTTGAAAACCTCGACAGGCTCGATATTGACTCATGGTGCCTCCGTGGCCTTGATATAACGGGCTCGAAACCAGAGGATGTTTACTATATCCGGGACAGTATAATCTCAGATATACTGCCTAAACATGTAGCCCATGTTACCATCCACGGCTTAGACGAACAGCATCGCCGAGCTGTGGGCCACCTAGCAAGCGATATTCACTTCGTTCAGAGCTTCCCAAGACTGCATACTATCGAAGGATTCCGTCTCGATCCCGCCACTTGGCAGGCGGAATCAAAAATGTTCAATGAAGCGGGTGTCCGTCTCCTTGCCGAGGAGGGACTCGTATCTAGCCCTACCGGCCGAGAAGCCAGAAAGTAACCCTTTTGGCCCGAGAGGAACATTGGCCTCAGTTGACCTTTGATATGCTTATCTGCCCTTTCCTTTTCCATACCAAGGGGGCTATCCTGTTCGGGGTATTTCGAGCATCACAAGCCATGTCTCTTTCTCTCTTTTTTCAATAAGCAGTTGTTAGGTTCTTGTGTCTTTAGGGGTTATGGGGTTGAAAATTCGGTATACATGATGATGAACGGCCGTCTTTTCTTGTCATTTTGGCGGTATATATGTTGGTTGGAAATGGCATTCTGCATGCAGTAGACTTATATGAAAGGCATTGATTGTATCAGTCGTACATCTCTGCCTAGTCCATTCATTTTTTCTTTTCTTTTCTTTGATAACGAAAAACACTTTGAATATTCTTAATCTTCCATCCTTTTGCTTCCATTTCAGAGATTTATGTTATCAATAGTGGCATTCAACCAGATGCGAGCTGTGAGATAAAAAGTCCACCCCACATTTTCACCAAGACATTATTTTTTCTCTCCCCCCCCAAAAAAGCCACCTCAAAACTTATCGCACCCGCATTCCAAGTGGTCCCCGGAACTTCTCCCACATGCCATGTTTTTCTTCAGACGCGCCGAAGCAGGATGGTTCAAAGTAGGCCTCGAATCCTCATTTCCGGAGGTCGATTCACAACCCGACGATCTCACGGCCTCCCGGCCCTGCAATGACGAGCAGAGACCCGGGTGTAAGGTATTTCATGCACCGAAGGATGCCAGTCCCAGCGACGTAAAGGAGATTCCTGTAGATGCTACGAAATCAGCTGTGGAATGTGAAACGGGGGATTTCAGGGATCAGGTTGTTGTTTTTAAGTATAGAGGGAAGATGCATGCTATTGATCATGTAGGTTATCCTATAAACCAAGCCAATTTTTTTTTCCTGTTCTCTTTTGATTACTGAGAAACCTTTATTAGCAATGTCCACATTCATCTTATCCCCTTTCTCGCGGTACAGTCTTCGACATAGAAGACTTTGGCATCGTGTTAAGCGCGGGAATCATGTGTCCTAAGCACTCCTGGTCCTTTGACCTGTTCTCCGGCATGTCTGATCGAAACCGGTATAAACTCGGTGTGTGGGAAGTGCAGTTGCGAGACGTGAAGGATGATGAAGATGATAAGGAGGTTTGGGTTCGGAGGAAACAGAGGATTGGATAGGGAAACATCCATATATTTTGGCTTCTTTTGATTTGGCGTTGGTTCTTCTTTTCCACATTTTCTTTCACATGCATGCATGAATGGTATTGGCCATCCAGTTTCGCTTTAGAGATAGAACATGGAAATATCACCCAGCCAGGCTTTTGCTTCTTGCCTTAGCATTCTGGACTGACCATTTTTTCTGATACTAGACGACGGATAATGAATGGCTCGTTCTGCATGCCCACACGACATTCTGATTTTTTATACTTGTACAAAATCCTTCAGTACCCTTGGCAGCAAGAAACTACAAATCACCAACAGGCCAATCTGAAGATAGACTATGAAATAACATCATTTATGTAGTCAAGTCTATTTTGCCATGCTACCTAAAAACCCTTGCCATGGCGCATCTACCTGCTTTGAAAGCCCAATCTTCACGCGTCTCAATCTACAAATAAGTTGGACACGAGACGCACAAGACATGAAAAAAAAAGACATAATCCGAACCCTTCCTTGGTTTCGTACCATTTCATGCTCCAACGCCGCCTGATAGAAAAATGTCAAGGACAGGGAAAAAAAAAATACTGGAAAAAAAAAGAACATAACGAGCATAATGTGTGCATGCTATCCAGCGTGAGATAAAAAAAATTTCATCAGACAAGCCGGGTTGGGACAAAAAGGCCACACGTCATTCAGTTTTCAGTCAACACCAACTGCAATCTCAGGGGCATTTGTCTCTTCACTCTGGGAAGGCTCCATCGCTGATTCTTGTAAGAGGCCCTCGTATTCTTCCTCCGTGATATTGATTTCCCAATCTGCCTTGCCCTTGATTGGGGAGGTATAGCCCCATGAGCTGAGACACTTATCAAGAATTGCATCAAGCTCGGCTTGGTCAGTGAACGAATCCGTCATATCCATGTCCAATGAATCCATGTCCATAGATAGGTTGACAGGCATATGATCGAAAAGTCTGTCGCCGCGTTGATCACGGCCTGCAGACCCGTTTAGTCGGGGGCTTCGTCGAGGTGTCGGGCTCGCCGGCACCACTAAAGACCCACGAGGTGTGCGTGACGGCGTCCGCGTCGCAGAATTGAAGACATTCGGGGAGTTGCGGGCGCCACGAGCCGTTCGCGATACGCTTCGAGTCACACTCCGCGTGATCGGTCGGTGGCTAGGCGTTGTCCGCGATGGTGTTTTGAATAGATCAGACGACGAGGGAGCATCCTTTTCTTTAGGCTCTGGAGTCGATGGTCTCGGTGGTGCTGGTGTTCGGAAAAGTGCGTCAAATTCCGCATCTTCATTGACATGACCTCCCACGGTTGCGGCTGCCACATTCTCTGCCGCCACCTCCTTAGGTTCGCGGTCATCAGATGGTGGGACAATGTTGCCAGACATCTCACGTAGTGCCTCCCGTGTTGAAGTAGACCGAGGCGATGGGAAGAGGATTCGCCTCGTGCTGCCCATATCATCTTCCAAGTCCACATTGATGGGACTATTGGCAGTTCCCATCGCTCGGGAGTGTGTGGAGCCAGCATTAGAGAACCCAGAGCGGCCGGAGGCATTCTGAAGGGTGTCTTGCGCTGCCGAACCCAACTGCTGCGAGTTCGCAGCTTGTAGAATGCTTCCAAGTTGGTCTATTGGTAAGGTTGCCGCTGCTTCATCTGCTGGTGACCTGCTGTCGGCGGGCCCTACAGGATCGGTTGGAAAATATGCCTCAGATGTAAGACCTGTTTGTGAGTCTTTCGGTGCTGTCGTCTTCTTCCGCCTCGCTGGGTTCCTTCCAGTCCCGCGCTTCCGCCGTTCCTGACCGATTCGCTCACGATCTTTATCCCATCGATCGGCGGGCCGGTGCTTATTGTTCTTTGACAACCAAATGCCACAGGCTGAATGATCACATTAGTACATTGCAGGATCAGTTAATAGCGCTACTAACAAAAGCAAAAAAAAACCTACGGTTGCATAGAAGGCGCTCAGTCCACATGACTCTGTCGTCATCTGGCCCAAGCGCTTTCTTCACGAGTCGGTAAGCCGTCGGCTTCCCCTCGACATCGCGATCTGTTATGTCAATGGCTGTAATCCGACCAGGTTTTTCAGAGAATTCATAGAATTTCGGGACGCCCAGACCATCCTGGGTGTGAATTTTGCGCCATGTTGGTGTCTCGATCGACCCACAATTAAAACAAAAAGGAGGCATTTCACCGTTCTCAACTGCCCTTTCGAGGCGCTCTTTGATGGATTGTTTCTTGACATAATTCTTATTGTGAGGTTTCGGTGACGGCCGTTGCGAGGGAGCTGGGGGGACAGGTAAATCGCTGGGAGGGCAAGGGGCCTCGGAGAAGGATGTCACCGATGGAGCAGCAATCACATTTGCGGGTCCTGGAGGGTCACTGGCAGGAATGGCGGGAAGGGCAAGTTGTGAGGGTGCCTTTGGGAGTCTCATCGTCTCGGGAAGGGAGGGTTGAGCCCGCCCACTAGATGAATTGGGGAGAGGTATTTGCGGAACTGTCCCTTCGGAGAACGAATTCGACTTGGCTAACATGGAAGGTCGACCGGACAACTCTGATGTTGCATGTTGTGGCGGGATAGCCGAACCGGGCCCTAGCGACTCTGAGCGCTGGAGGGCACGTGGTGCCGTCGTGGAGAACTGACCCTGCATCTGGTTTGTAGGCTGCGATGTCGACCCACCACGCTGTTCTATGACTCCAGGAATCGTCTGGGGACTAGCCATTCTGCTAGTCACCTGGGATGTGGAGGCTGTGGGTTGCTGGTTGTGAGTTGTCGGGTGCAAATCCCCCGGCATCGAACTATTACTCTCCAAGCTCATCGGGGCCTTGGGGGGTTGTTGTTGTTGTTGTTGTTGTTGTTGCGGATGTGGCTGCGAGTACTGTCGAGATGCTTGAAGGGCCGGGGACGAGCGTCGCACCTGAGATACTGGTGGTCTCGGGTTTTCTGATTCTGGAAGTTTCATAGGAACCGTGGAATATGGGTTGGAAACACGGACGAGATCATGCGTGCCGTCGTGGACTTCCTGGAGACGGTATATTTGGACAGGGACTTTCGCCATTTCTTGGGCCCGGCTGGGTCTAGAAGATGTATTTCGCGTATTGCGCGAGGCAGGCCGTTGAGGCGGCGCTCGCTTCGGCTCGGGAAGATTGAATGTATGGACAAAATTGTCCCCTTCGTCTGCGATATCAACATCTACACCACCACTCATGAAACCAGAGTCAGGCTGTGGCTGAGGCTTCATTGGCGGAAGTGCGGGACTGGATGGGGGTGGGCTGGAATGAATGAATTTTGTACGGCGTGGGACAGGTGGCGATGAACCAATCTCTGCTGGGCTATCGTCAGAGTAATTGGGTGTCGGGCCAGTCGAGTCTGGTGAACGAGCATCGTTGTCAGGAGAGAAGGCTATCCGAGCATTTGGGGCTTGCTGTTGCTGGGTGGGAAGAGTTGGCTCCTGGCCCAGAGTCGATGCCCGTCTTGATTTGCCAGCCTGGGAAGGATCAGGTTTGTTTCTTCGGTCTGGTACAGGTGTTGGGGCACGAGGAACATCTTGGAGGTGACTGTTTGAAGTCCCTGCGCCTAAGGCAGTGACCGGTCGAAAGTTTCGTAAAGAGCCTGACGTGCTAGCAGCTACGCGAAGTGATTCGGGAGCAGCTGTGAAAGGTGCAGACACAGACCGATCAACTCGTGTTGTCGTCGCACGTTTCTTGACAGGGGGGGCCTCATCACCATCTGTGCCGTCTTCGTATCCAGATGTATTGCCTTCACCCACAGGTCTCTTCCGAGGTCGGCCACGCGGTCGACCTGTTGATCGCTTTCTTGAAGCGCTTGATGAGGGGCGAGAGGGCGGTGCCACTGTCTGGTTCATAGGATGTAGGCCTGTAGTGCCAATTGAGAGATCCGTTGCCATAGGTGTGGGGTGACGTGTCCCTTCAGTAGGAAAGGAGAGAGGAGTGCCAACATTCATGGCCATCGAATCATGTTGGCTGCCGAGGCCGGGATTGGACTGAAGGAAGAAGTTCCATTCTGCTGTCGGGGTCGATACACTCTCTAAGCTTTGCTGGAGATCAACAGTCGGTGCCTGTAATTGCGCGACAGGTTGTGAATCGAGCCGCTGGACTACCTTGTTGCAAGCGGTCAGTTTGAGTTTGACCTCGAGCGTCTCTTTGATGCCGTTTCCGAATATTGCCAGCAGATTTTTCGTAACACGGCCAGTAACCATATTTAATGACTGTGACATGTTTCCCGAGGCACAGGCAGGATCCAAGATCCACGACAGCATACCCTGGCCAACTAATGGTGTGTCTGGCTCAGTGTAGTCATAAGCATATATGACATAGTCTTGGCCAGTCGTGTTGGCTGAGGAGATCTCGGGGCTACATTGCGTTACCGCTTGAAGGCACAACCGTAGGTCAACAAGCCCGATGGTCGTATTCTCATCGAGGGCAAGGGTCTGAACATGTATTAATTGGGGGAGTCGGGCAAGGCATCGCTCCTGGCCATCTTTATCGAAAGTGTAGTGAACCTTCACTGGGCGTGCAAATCTCGTTAGCTTGGGTTTGTCTTCGGGCCAAAAAATTGAGACTGGGAATACATACAGCCCATAGGTTTGAGCTGAAGACCGAAGTCTTCGCTGGGCATTGGCGATGCCATCACCAGCGACGCAGGTACATGCAGGCCAAGGCAAGACAGTCGTAATACGACTCGGAAGGCACGTAGAATGGGGAAAAATTAATCGTCGGTGGCAGTGAGAGGTTGAATATAGGGGACAATTGAGGAAACTGGAAAAGTAGAAAATTCAGAAGGTTGGTTAATGTCGAAGTTGTAAATTGTTGCAATGAGAAATATGTCGAAGAGAAGAAAAGTTTAATATGGTGTTTCCAGAGAGAAAATTGCAGGGTTGGTAGTCGGGAGGGTGTGTTGTAGGTAAACGGAATCGTAAGGTGAGGAGTCCAAGCTCAAAAGATATGTATGAATTGTTCCTCTGCACAAAATGGATAGCACGCGATGGGTTTCGTGTGCTCCGTGGTGGTCGCGTCGTGAGGTTCCAAGTGGGCCAGCCATAAATTACAGGCGCGTATAACCTCCCTAGCAAGCTGGGACTTTTTTACCCAGGACTGCAGGTCTGTGAAATCCTGGTGGAGTCCAAATCGTAGCAAATACTTGTACTCCGTACTTGTAAAGCAAAAGCTCTCAAAAATGAATTGAAGATAGCGCACAATATCCTTTTAACTGATTGTGAATGGGTGTACTCCGTAATAGTGGGAGGACCAGTGTTCTGTGTCTCTCTCTGTTTGTGGCTGGTTACAAGGACGCGCCACAAGACCTTAGTGTGTGCAGTAGATGATCAGCACGCGTAGGTAATCCCTACTTGAGTGGGACCAGATTTGCTTTTATTCTGGAGGCTGGGTTGAGATGTTGAGGATATGATTGGTCTGAATTGGCTTAGTAATCATGATCCATCCGACACTTAAAGATCAAGGTGGATCATGCCGGAGTGGGACATTGAAGGCTGTTTATCATCAGCAAAAAAAGGACTTTGGAGTTCTTGAGTCCGGCAGTTCAGCGGCAGGGCCGGAGGTGCCTCTCAATTTGGTCCGGTGAATAGAGAAATACTGTTGGGAAATCTGGGCACCCGTCATGGACATGAAGGGCGGACATGGTCCCCTTTTATATTCCCACCCTTTCTCACGTGCAAGCATTGTTTGTTGAAGAGGTCAAGCCTTATGCCTAGACCCTCCATTCTACACAATACAGTGTTAAGCCAGTTAGTTTCCTGAGCCGCCTGACTCACAATAGAGATAGGACACCACAGTGTCAAGCATTTGGCCTCCACCCTCTTTGTACCTCAGCCATCCTCCCAGTCCCCCTTAACTCTCAACCAAAGTCATCTCACCACCAATCAACGCCACCCTTTCTATAATGCCGAAGTTTATCGTCCAATCACAGCTTAAACCCTGTTCTAGCCGCCATGTATCTTTTTTTTCTTTCTTTTTTTTGAGGCTATTTCCATTTGCTGTGCCACTTTCCTATTGGCGCATCCCATCTTTTTTGTGATGCTCTCTTCCACCTTTTTTTTTTCCCCCTTCCACCTTATAATACGTGTATCCAGCTGTAAAACATTTTGAGACCACACTTACAAGATAGTTTTGGACGATCACATTTAACGATATCCATCTCCACTCATTTAACTATTTTATTTCTTCTCAGTCTTTAACGAGTCAATGAAAAGGGGTTCGGCCTATTGTACGCCATTTCAACCATTTCAACATACTATTGAAAAATGAGTTCGATTTTTCGTTTCTTCTGGGGAATTGAAACGGTATTTTATAAATATTACATCTCCCGACTATGAAGCTATGCCAGTGAGACGGAGGGTTTGATGAAATATACAAATCAGTACTCCTACACTAGATGCTATTTTATCTCCAGAGAGAGATATAACATGGATGATGATACCCCTTCGTCAATTGAAACGCTCGCTTGAGATCATCGTCGTGGTGGCCCCTGCCCACTAAGGGATCCAGGAAATCAGTCCATCAGCACCAACTGCGGTCTTTCTTCTCAAGATTTCCTGGACAACCTGTTCGATACCCTGGCGATTCTTTCTTGACATCAACACGATCTTCTGCACCTGTGCACGGGTCTTGTCTCCAGTATCAGCGATCTTGCGGATCTCCTCCTCAGTGGGAACACCAAAGTGGGCGTGAGGGTACTCTTCATAGTCTCTGTTGGTAAGAAGATCAAGCTTCTCAGCTTTCTCTAGATCAGTTACCTTGAAGTAGGGTTCAACTAGAGCTGGGGAGTCGTCAGCAGATATGTCCTCCAGGGACGCCGGCTTCCAGTTAGGCTTCTCTCTGCGCACTAGAAGTGCAGTGACTCCCTCGTTGAAATCGGGTGCTTGCATGAATTTCGATGCAATAGCGTGTTCTCGCTTGAAAGTCTCGGCAATTGTCCAGGCCCGACCGATGCGCATCTGCCGCAATGTCACATGCACACTAGTGGGCGATCGTTTATGAAGGGTATCGAGCGTCTGTTGCGCCCATGCTTTTGTTGAGCCTTCTTCCTTTTCCAAGGCTCGAATGATATCGTCGACACGATCCAAGCTAAAGCATCGATCAATAGCCTCTCGAAGTTCGCCAACTAACAACATCGGCTGGTCGTGAGGCAAACCGGTGCAGAACTCCTCAATCGCATCATTCACGAGGCTCAAGCGTGTATCTAGGGAGTCGTAATCCCTGAAGCGAAGCTCGGCAAGCCGGGCTTCAAGGTCTGGAAGACTGGTAGAATGAAGATAATGGGTAGCTACACCAGTGTAGAAAGCATTAGGGCCAGTGAGGCGGTCGCTGGTAAGTGCCAAGTACGTGCCCACAGAGCCGTTCAACCTTGGCAAGGCAAATGAGGCGCCGACGTCTGGGAAAAAACCGATAGTGGTCTCAGGCATGGCGAAGACGGTCCGCTCAGTAGCTATCCGGAAAGGGGCATGGACACTTAGGCCAACTCCACCACCCATGGTGATACCGTCCATAAAGGCGACATATGGTTTCTGATACGTCGCAATGTAGTGGTCGAGCATGTATTCCGTTCCAAAGTATTCGGCAGACGTTTTCCAGCCGTCAGGGCCAGATGCGTTTGCTTCGGCCAAAGCGACGACATCACCGCCAGCACATAGAGCTTTTTCTCCAGCACCCTTCATAACAATCACATTGGCCATATCCGACTTCTCCCACTCGATTAATCTCGGGAGAATCTTGCGTATCATGGATCCGTTTAGGGAATTGAGCTTCTTGGGTCGGTTGAGCTGGATACTCCGAAGGCCATAAATACTATCGAAGATGACATCGTCAGGGTCGTCGGAGGGTAAGGGGCGTACTGAGTTATTCGCAACTGAGGACATCTAGCAGTACGTATATTATATAGTTAGTCCTAAGAAGGTTCTGAAGTCCATCATTATCACAACGATTCAGGATGGGACAGCAGCAATCTCGACATACCGAAGCATTGGCCTGGAGTTTGTTGGCGTTGATCTTTGCACGTAGAGGCATTGTGATAGGGCGAATAGCAAGGTGCAATGTGCATCTGGACGTGATATGTGGTGCCAAAGCGGCCGCCCTTCGAGATAATGAGGCGAAGGACATGGGAACGAAGTTGATGGGCAGGCGATCTAGAGAGAAGAGGAGGATCTAGAGAGAAGAGGAGGAATTGGGACGACCTGAGCAAGAGGAGTAAAGACACTATATTACTCCGCAATGAGATCGGCTTTTGGCAGCATGCAGTTTAGTCGACTAGTGTTGAGTGCCGAGGGCCGAATTTAGACGAATCAATTGGATGTGCAGTAACGGTTAGCTATGCAAATAAGATGCTACTTCGTACATGTTCGCGTTGACAAGAAAAAAATCCCCCGGTTGGTCCGTGCGCTCAACCCGACAATTGCCAGCGGGGTACGGAGTACATACAAGCTACGCGGAACAATCGCTTGGTCCATTTCACCATCGTCCTCGATTGGTTTGGCTCTCACCTCACCAATGTTAGGAAATTGAAATCTATTGAATATCTAATAATGCTATATGGTGACTGTACTTTCGGCTGATTCATATCACATCCTTCAAAGTGCCGCTGTTTGTGAAGCAGGTGAATAAATGACACCTCAATTCACTACACGAGGTGCAGCCTACCATGAACGCCTGGATAATATTTTGATATCCAGAATGATTAAGTTTCTATCAAGGTCTATTTATCATATTTGTAGACAAAATACGGGTGTATTGTATTGTATTCTTTTTCTTTCTGTCAAGTATAGCTGTGCTGTACGAGTGCTTGCTTAAAAGCCATTTCTCGGTCTAGACTCGAATCAACTTTGTGATTGGCCAACACACCGAAAGTGGCCCAGAACAGAACCAAACACAAAACTCCATCCAAGCCAAAAATCAACACCAACTCTCTGGCGTAATAAATCACATCCACATCCGAGCGAAGCAATAAAATGGCCGACCCAAAGATCCAGTACGTTCAGGATTGTCCTGGTAGTCACTTTTGTACGCTCACTAATTGATTCCAGGGAACTTTTGACCAAGCCGCGCTCCGAATTAACGTGCGAACCAAAAACCTGAGCCCCTCAGCCTTTCCCGAACCCAACCCCTAGATCAACTTAAAACGCGTTGAATGAGATTCTCCGGTTCTAATATTATACTTGTTGAACTTAGGGAGTACGAAATTGCTCAACTTGAGGAGCACGAGTTCGCCGCGGGTCCTCTGAGTATCCTCCAGACGGCTGTCAGATCGCACGCACAGGTCCTCATCTCGGTGCGCAACAACCGCAAACTCCTTGCACGCGTCAAAGCGTTTGATAGGCACTGCAACATGGTTCTAGAGAACGTGAAGGAGATGTGGACCGAAACGCCCAAGCTAGCGGGTGGCAAGAAAGGTCGGGCTGTGAATAAGGATCGGTTTATCAGCAAAATGTAGGTTTTCTTCCTATCATCTGATTCATCGGATCTGCCCAGAGAGGTCCTTTTTTCAAAGGATCACAGACGGTATTGTGGGAACCTGGTAGAACTCATGCCCAACCGAGTGGATGGTGCTGCATGATCCGGGGGGCGTCTTGTTCGTGGTCAAGGTCTGGCTTCTGAACACCAACCGTGGGAGGACCGAAGACAGAAATCAAAATTTCCAAATCTCCAAATACGGACGATTGGAAATGGGTAGGAGTGGCTGCCTAGGCGATTGTTCGGGCCTCTGCAGTGACCGAATCAGCACACTCGCCAGTCTACCTCATTTCGCCTCACCAACTCTCCCGGAACTGAACAAATATCAAGATACGCCACCTTATTTCCCATCCTTTCACCTTTCTTCACACACCATCCTACAGAATCAAATGTTCAAAGGGACATCCGTGCAACAACCAATAGCCAAGCCAACCCATATCCTCCCCAGATCTCAACCCCAGAAACCCTCATCATTTCCCGCGCCCTCCCCCGCTCAAATCGCAAATTCATCACCTCACAATGTCCCAATTTCACCAGAACATCAATTGCTAACGAGAGGAATAAAAAAACAGGTTCCTTCGAGGAGACAGTGTAATTCTGGTCCTCCTAAGCTAGACCAGCCCTCACATGGCATCACTACAAATAAACAATTGACGACCCGCCAAAATTAGGAAACCGGCCAAAAAGAGCGAGACACCTCTTTTTACGCATGCACCAGGTTTTCGCCCTCTTCTCCTCGTTCACCAACTACCAACACCGGAGCAGAAAGAAAAATATGGCTTCTTCTTCTATTGCGTCTTTACTCCTTTCTAAACTAATTAGACCCGGGATTGAATTATTGTTTTCTGTCTTTCTTACCTTCCTTATGGGTTCTTTTGCGGTTTCTTCGTGTTCGGTCAGGAGAGTTGGCACGAGGTTGACAAAATAAAAAGGATGGGCATGGCAGTCGTGGGGTTTTGCAGCAAAATCAGGAACATTTGGCTTAATGCATGGGGCACAAGATTTGACAGCATAGCTGCTGGAGTATGAACTGGGGATGATTAACTAGCATACGTCATAAAAAGTTCTGCCAACTGATCTCATTCGCACCGATTCTATGGTACATCCTCGATTTATTGATTACTCTTGGTCTCATACTGACTGGCGGCCAGCGTAGAAAGAAGCATCTCCGGTATCCCCCGCAAAGGTAAAGCATTCGTGAAGGTGAGATAGGGTGAAACAGACAATACTAATACTACGCTAACCGGATACATTCCTAACGGACAAATGATGGCACTTGTTCGCAACCGAGGTTTATAAAAGAGCAATTAGATCGACTCCCACCCTTCCTCTTCAAGCTTGGTATTAACCAGGCCCGAGAAGAAGACAGCAAGACCCCAGGCACCGGGATCCGGAACCTGCTGGTATGCGTCGCCACCAATGTATACAGAGCGGCCGAGGCCTGGCTTCATACCCTTAGTACTAGCGGCCCCGATCCGAGCTCCCTCTGCCGCCTTCTTGCCGTCGGCGGTCTTTCCCAACACATCAACAAAGGGGAATAGCGCGTCTATCAGAGTGCGGTCACCAGGACGAGCAGGAGTGTAGTGGGCAAGTGCATCACACGATTGTTGGAGAGCGGCGGCCCAAACACTTGGAGTCACGCGGCCAGGGGAGAGTGATCGCAGGCTGTTTACAAGGGCGTTCATGAAGATGGCAAATAAGGCACCGGATGTACCATCCATGGTCATCTCAATGATTGGGACGATGTTGCCCACATCCACAACGACATCACCCGTAAGGGTAGTTTTCGAAAGATGCTCGAGAACAGCTAAAGGGAGAATATCAGTTAGTTAAAGAGTAACACGATGCAAGATATGGGAAAGGTATGCACCTTCGGCGCCACGCCTCAAGCCGATTCCACAGTCACCATCTCCAACAAGAGTGTCATAGCGCGTAATCTCAGGCTCAGCCGAGACGAGACGCTCGAGACCAGCAATTAGAGAGTCCTTGAATAGGACAGGATCGATTGTTAATCCACTTGGCTTGATGGATTGGCCGTTCTTGGGCGAATCGCTTCGAACGGCCGTGTTGTTCGCGTTCCAGGTGGCCTTGGAAATGGGTGAAGACCATCCAGTCGCCTCACAGGGGTAGTCAAGGAGGTCTAGCATGCTGACGCCTTCAATTCCCGTGCTGACAACATTGAGTAGAGTGATGCTAAAGCCTAGGCCGTTGAGACTGGTCATGTAAGTGCCGCTAAGGATGCGCACGGGGCGGATGCCGTATGAGGCCTCAAGCTGGGTCGTCACTTCGGTCGTGATACCAGCAAGCTCCAACACGCTGACACCGCCGAGATTGTTGACAAGAAGGACAACTTCATTGGAATTGACGTTGAGGAAGGCACGGTCTTTGTCGTTCGGGTCGAGAAGCTGTGAGAGCATCTTCGAGACGAGTTCCGGAAGCTCAAGTTGGGCACGGCCTGAACCGGCTTCGTTGTGGATACCCATACCAATCTCAACTTCTCCTCGCTTCAAATCATCTGCCTCAGCGGAGGCATCACGGCCGGGCACGTGAACATGGGAAAGCGATGCGCCGACACTGACAAGGTTTTCAGAGGTGATGCGGGCCACCTGGGCGACCTTCTCAAGCGAGTGTCCCATCTCGGCAGAGGCACCAGAGATCTTGTGAACAAGCACAGTTCCGGCAATTCCTCGTCTACCGACTTTGCCAGCAGCGGCGCGACCAACACCAACATCGTCACCCACAACCACCATCTCTACCTGGAGGCCAGCAGCCTTTGCCTTCTCAACAGCCATTCCAAAGTTGAGAACATCACCGGTGTAGTTCATGACGGTGACGAGGACGCCGTGCGATACATCGACTCTAGATTGGACACCGATGCGGATCTGCTCGGCGCTGGGGGAGGCGAAAATTGTGCCGGAGACGGAAGCCGAGAGAAGACCAGAACCAACCATGGCGGCGAAGCTGGGCTCGTGGCCGGAGCCACCACCGCTTACAATGGAAACACGGCGGGGTGCATAGCTTGGGCGGCGATAGACGATCTTGTTGGTAGAGTCATACGCGAGCGAAGGATTGGTCAGAGTTAGACTCTTGAGAGCGTCGTGAACGAGCTTGGTTGGGTCATTGATGAAGTGTTTGGACGACATCATGTAAATCGGTTCGTGTGCTAACTAGATGAAAAAAACTCTGCAAGGCCACCAGTGGAGAATCCAGAGGTGGACTGCGTATCAATATCGGCAAGATTGAATAGAGCTTGTCGGTTCGGCTGTGGTGGCGAGGCTTAAGTTGCCGTAAGAGCAGAGGGCAAGCTGTCGGCTTGTAGTGATTAGCAGCTATAGCTCCGAGTCTGTAAGGTATAGATTCTTTCTCCAAACTTTTCTTTTTACGTAGCAATGGAGTTCCCAGTCAAGGAATAGGCAAGAGATTGGAAAGTGCAATGAGAGAAAGATGAAGAAAAGAGCAGGGTGGAGGGGAGGGACGAGCCGAATACACGTAGTTGTTTGAATAATGCCAACAGACAAGCAGCACTAGCTAGTGAGTGCTAGGGAAGGAGGGGAGGTGTGGGGGAGGAGGGGGGAGGGGCAGAATTCCGAAGCTCCGTATTTACTGTTTAACAAGTACTTTGGAAGAACAAAATCAAGCTATTCTCTCGGTGTCAAAGCACCGAGGCCAAGTCTCACGAGAGCAATAGGGTGGGTTTCCTGTCGCCCGTCGGTTTGTATCCCAGATGTAACAGATCTATACCCCGCAAGCGTTTATGAGAGTGGTTTCAAACGAGTCGGGGCCCCAAGTTCATGACGTTTTCCACAGGTGAAGCTTGTAGCCACAATGTTTTGGGGGGGAGGACAACATTTTTTATCTCAACATTGGAGGTCTTGGTATCGGGGTGTTACAAGAAGACACCTGCCGAGAGAAGGACGAGATTGGTCCGACAGAAAAGCCATCCTCGTCTGGAAGAGCTGGTCTTGGCTTTAATTAGACAAGGTGGGAAGTAAGTACTCCGTACTGAGGAACTTGTCACGATTCAGACAGACGAACAGAAAGGACAATCAATTCGAAGAGTGTCAAGCAGCACAATGAGAGGAACCAACTACCGGCTTATTGGTTCCGAGCTAGGCAATAAATTATTACAGACAGTATGCTCAAAAGCGCTTGGTCTCTTTGGCTGGCCAGTCCACTTTTTCCACCCCTCTCATGAATGTGCTCCGTAATAATATTCTGTGTACGGAGTACTCCGTACGTACAAGTATTCCGTACTGCACCTCTCCCTTCGAGGTTTTGCAAAGTGTCTATGTAAATATAAAAAATAGGGCTGTTACCGACAACTCGGGTGCCAAAGACCGAAATACAGCAACAAGAGCCTAGTTTCCAATCCTGCGTCTGTCCGTTTTGAGATGTTGGATAGCCTTCGAACTTTGGCTGCGGGGTCATGTGAAGGAAAAATTACTCCCCAAATGGCCATCCATAAAAACCTACGGAGTAGTGTCTTTATTATTGGGGTAGCAAGTTGAAAATGGGGGGATCGTGGAGCTGAAGCCTGCCTGGATCACCAAAAAAAAACCGCTGAGTGGGGTGCGTCACAGTGACTTGGAGAAGCCGGGGAGGGGCAACTTTTCTCACGGCAAACAGAGGAGACCTAATCAGGCAACTTTTACCCCCTTCCCTCTTTCGCGTCGCCCCATTGGCTGGCCTAGTTCTGCCCGATATTTTTGGAGGATACCTTGTCAGTTTGATGGTCTTCTAATAGTGGGGATAGCACTGAGGGGCTCCTGAGCCCTGTACAGGGGCTCTCGTCGGCTTCAAAACTAGGCAAGTTTAGGTCCTCCAAATGGTCCTACAAGACAGCAATCGGTGTGGAAATAGACCATAACGTGCCCGAACTTCTTGCCGTGCCTATATCCACCTCTCCGAGTTAGTAGGATGTGTGAAAGCCCAACATATTGGCACCTCGGCCCCGAGGGACTATCGATTCCAAGGACACCGCAAAAGGCCAATTGCCTAGGTTTGCCCTATGACAAAGAAGCATGTATCCGATATAAGCGAACAGAACAGAGAAGATGTACAGTTGCAATTTCTCCATTTTGTTGTAAGTTTGAAAGCTTGAAAGCATATAATACTGAATTATCATTGCCTAGAAAGTAAAAATTGTTGCTCTTAACAACGTGACCTGAGGGGGCTTCTACAGAAAAGCCGTGGCAAAAAAAACATGAGGCAAAGCAACCGAGAACACCGCCTTCCTTTCGCCCAGGAGATTTCCCGCCATCCAAGAAAAGACTCCGTATCGCCGTAACCAAACCAAACGCCGCTGTTCGCACATAACCATTTAATTGAAAGAACACCAGAATGAGCATGGTCAAAGAAGAGTCAGCAGGTATGACCTCAAGTTTCGCTACGCGGCATCATGCCGAAGCCAGGATCTCGGTAGAAGCGTCCGCTGTTGCCTCTACAGCGAGGCTTTCTTGTTCATCCTTGGCGCTGCCACTCTCCCAGAGCTCAAAGCTCTCACCAGTGCCCTCAATCGGCTCTAGGATAGCTACTTCGTTGGGAAGCGCATCGTTGCCTCGGCTCATCAGCTCGTCTACATCTTTGATGTCACCCAACGGTTCCAGGTCATCCAACTTGTCTTGAGGCACAAGGTTGAGTGGTTCGGCCTTTGAAGGTTCGCCAACTGCTGGCACTGTCGATGCTTCGTCATCTTCGTCGCCAGGGACGATGACGCAAGCTTCATCGGGGTGGCCAGCATACAATTCAGCGACATCAATCTCGGCGAGAGCGAAGCGTTCCTTTTCCACAATCATATCGTCCTCGGTAGACCGCCTGGTTGAGGACCGAATTGTAGACGTCTGGCTCACATCATCGGCAGGAGGGACATTTTCTTTGTTGCGTCCTTCATCCTTTTCCTTGCGGGCACGATTCTCCGTCTCCTGGTCTGAGCTGATATCCAAAATGCAGGTATTATGCTGCAAAAGGTTGGTCATCTCCTGCTCCGGGGTGTCCTCATGAATATCAAAGAACCATGCAGCTTTCATGTCGGAACCGTCTAGAGTAGATGGGGTTTCCAGAAGTGGTGTAGAGCTACGAGGCGGGGCAGCTACCGTCGCTTTGCCGGAATAGCTAGGGATGGTTCCTTTGAGGGCCGCATCGAGACTAAAGGGTGCGGCGGTGGCAGTCGCCGAGATACCAAAGCTCGGAGGGTCGATTCGAGAATAAGGTCTAGCGATTCGGCGACGGCTGTTGAGTAAACCAGACTTCTTGCCGCGAGTGGGAGACCGGCCAGCAGGAGCTGTGAGGGGTGTCGACGTAGTCACCGTTGTATTGATTTTGGTCATGGGAGACTTGGGCTGTAGAATAGACCGGCCACGCGGGGTGGAATTCAACGATCGAATTGGGGATACTGGTGCTGACACATAGGATGACATGGTAGACTTTTTCAAGTAAAAAGAGGGCGTCTTGAGTGCGCCCTTGCTGAGGTCGTGGTCAATGCCTTTTGACCTCTTGGTAAAGATGATGGGATCGACATTCTCGAAGTCATCGTCATCTGCTAGGTCAACAGCTTTGCGCTTGGATCCGGAGACTGGGGTGATGGCTATTCTTCTTCATTAGCAGCTGGGTCATTTCTTAGGCTATTTTGTAATGCAGGATCAAGTAAATCCACCCAGGCGATATTTCTTCCTCTCAAAGTGCAAATCCGCTTATGAAGCGAGTAGGGAGTCACGCAGATGTGCAGGTCTATCATACCATTCTGTCTGTTTTTCAAGCTCGTCAAGGTTTGGAGACGAGTCGCATCTAGAGGTGCAAAGGGCTGTCTGGACAAGGTAGCCATATTGCCGACGTACTTCACGGTTTGTTGTACGTGTATTCAGACGATCTAGTTCCGGATGAAGCAATGCACCTGCAAGCCGTTTAAGAACCTTTAGACCGTATGCAAGGCGTGAACCCGAATGATGCAAGCGAGCATGCCACACAGGCTGCGTCGTGTCTGTTTACAAGACTGATGAGGATATATGGTTTTGAAGATGTTGTCCCTGCCAGGTTTGGGAGAAGATTGTTACTGTGATGATGAATTATTACGCGGGGAAGGGAAAAAAGGATTAAGGAATGAAATGAAGGGAAAAGGGTTTCTGAAGAGAGAAGAGATAAGAGAGAAGAGAGAAGGTACAAAGTATGGGCAGAAAACGAGGGGAAAGGGGATAATATTAAGGTGCGCGTTGCGCGAAAAAAAAAGTGAATGGGACGGGAGGGTCATGGTCCGGGGGGCACTGCCAAACGGGGTTACCAGCGACTTGCGTACTACAGTATCTCTCCAGGGGGCGGGATCCACTTGGGGGGAATGATTGAGAGACACAGCCAAGATGCTCAGTCACTCAGCTGCGCAAGTGCTACTCCGTACTTGCAATAGTGTTGCTCTGCATTATGAAAATAGGTACTTTCTCCCACGGAGTAATTGAGATTTCGGTTGGCGGAGAAGATGCAGTTCAGTCGCTTCCTTGCGGAATGCCTTAACATGTCTGTCTGATGTTTTACAAATGGTCGACCATGCTGGTCGTCTCGCGAAGCGCCGAGGTGAAGAGACCAGAGTCTGCGAGACGACGAAAAGTGCTTCATGCAGAAGAGACGACTGGTCAACTCGGTGCCAGGCTCTAGACAGCTACGGAGTGCATGCAGGCCAGGCGGGCGGGCGGGTGTACTTATTCGAGGGGGGCGACACAAGACATCCCATCCTCTCCATTCCACCGAAATGCTCACGACATACTCCGTACGGAGTACTGTCACAAAACCCAAACGGGTAGAAGTGAAAAGGAAGAGTAAATGAATTCTCTGTTCTTGAGATCGCCCTCTCGTTGGTATTTCTTTTTCTTTCCCCTTCGGATTGGATTTTATTTGCGTGACTTGATAGGCAGGCCTAAGGTTTATGCGAAGCCAAACCGACGACGCTATGAACCTCATTTGAAGGGACAAAGTACCTGCACGCTGGTTTTACCACTTTAAAATGGATCGTATGCACCAATCGACGCGTAGGAAAAGGGTTGGATTTGCGCTGGTGCACGACAGGGGGATCTTGTAGTGGGGATGAAGCGCGGCCTATTAAAGTGTGCCACAACGCGTTGGACCCCAAAAGTGTATTAAGAGGCTAATAATACTCCGTACCCCGTAAGTGCATAATAGTCTAAGGATACTCCGTATTATTAGTACTTTATTAGCTGCTCTATCCCCTGCAGGTGCACTCCAACTGACATCAGAATCTTTTATCTTGGGCCTTGTACCTGGCCGTGTGCGTTGGGTACGTAAATCAGTGTAATAACCACCAGAGGTACATGCAGCAGGGGACTTCGAAATCTGAAGCATGGCAAAGGCTCATTGTCCAACAAAGAAGGTGACTCGTACCTCATGCAAATCTTCTCGACCTCGTGTACGGAGTACGGTACTATTCCTTCGTTTCGTTTCTAGGCGATGATTCTCAATGATCCGTACTCCTACGCACAAAACGAAAAATCTCAATGATTTGCCCTTGACATATCCGTGCATTAGTGCGCTACAAACGGGCATTCGTGGTCCAAAAAGGAGTGGTTCCCGTGCTTCATTTCGAAGTCACAAATATACCCGCCCGTCTCCTCGTTTGCAAACAGATTCCCCACGAGTTTCTCGACAGCTCCCGATTACAAGTACCCCCATACAGATGAGAAGCTGCATACCTGTACGGAGTACAACCTCGCCAAGGAAGCTAGTTAATCATCTGTCTCAGGCTAGAGGCAAGCCAGACCATCATCAGTTGTCTATCAGCTCGCTGTTCCGCCCCCTTCTGCCTGGGAGGGAGGGATGTGAAAAGTGTTCGTGTCTTGAAATTACTGTCTCTCTTTTGTGCACTTCTCTTCAACGAATTTGCCACTACCGGCCGATTAGCGCTTCCTTTGACACAAAACCACTTTAGCTATCTTGTAGGGAGAAACGAGGGGATCCAGCTGGCTTCTAACCTCCCTCCCTCACTCCAACCAACAGAGATTACCCTAATTACACCGCCCCTCAATCAGTCCGCTATTATTCAATTGGCTAGTGCAATTGGCCGCTTCTGTCCAGACCTTTTGAGGCGGCCATAGTTCGACCATGCGTGTATGGCTCAGTCATTGGCCATCTTAAGAATCATGCAATCCTGCTCACAAGCGAGAGCATCCACAGGCCGCCACGTCAACCACCGTTGGGTTTCTTTCCCCTTACCCCGTCGTCGTGATCACCTCATCGGCGTCTCCTCTGACAGTGGCTACTCCGTATGTTCGGGGCCCCTGAGGAGCACATGATGTTGCCAGTATGATCCCACACTTGATGCGCATAGAACTGAGACGAGGGGAACCTCCTGCGTTGAACCTGTTCCGCCACCATTCAGTGGTACAAAGGCTCGGCTTCAAAGGTGCATCGTTACTCTTTATGAGTTCGCTAATGCTTGTAACCTGTTAGAACCAGACATTCAGGCCCTACTACTCTGGCTGTCTCGGCCTGTTCAAGTCCAACTTTGACTTGGGTCTGGTGGAATTGTGCCAATCAAAAAAAAAAAAAAACTTTAGTAGATGGGCGTGTTCCTCGCGTCGTTTTTCAAACTACCACGTTCCCTCTTCATTGTGAGTCTGGCCTATTCTAGGCAACATGCATGGCAAGCGCCTAGACGTTTCAACGGTATAAAAAAAGTACTCCGTAGGTTGGAGCTTGCACCCAGTACTGCATCGAATTCTAGTCCGTTCGAATGCATACTTCGATTTTAAATGTCCATTTCAAGTCCAATAGATTTACTAGTCCAGAAACCGTTGTTCTCAGTCTATAAACAGACATGTTCTTTGCTTTTCTCCGTACTTGCGCCCGCGTTATACGAGGAACAGTCGATGATACAAAGATACGTAAAATAATTATCATCTATCGTACCTAATAGACCTATTTTATGGGGTTATCTACTACATACGGTTTACGAAAGGCTTCGATGCTTTGATCGTGTACCCAAAAAAGCCAAAGCCCCGTCTTCCTAACACAGAGATATCATACCTGAACAATGTGTTGTAGTGAGATATTATGAAGGGAGAAAGCCGAGACTGGGACTACGTCCGTAATATATACATATCCATTCCTCTAAGAGGGTTTCATTGCATCGAATCGTTCAGTATTTTAATCGTGTTACTCCCGACTTACTTGAATCCTGCAGGTATAAAAACAAGACGGCATCGCAAACTTGATGAAGGTAGCAATAATATATTCATTTACGAAGCCTGTCCCAAAGAAATTCACCCATACTGAAGGAATGTGCCCCATCCGCCGTCAAGAATCCCGTCTTCATCAATTTATCTGTAAATCCAAGCTCATATTCTTGCCATGAGGTCCCTAGCCATATCCAGGCCATGTTTTTGCCCCTTTCCTCACTGACTGTCTTGTGACAGATAAATAGAGTTGTGTTTCGCTTCCAATAATAGTTAAACATTAAGTTATGAATGACAGTGTTGCCCGGTTTCTATGTGTGGCTGGCAAGAACCGAATGTAGATCAAGAAAAGTTGTATAAGGATGGTGTAAGTGAGGTAGCAGAGTGTTAAGGAGAGTCTGGCGTGTGATATTGGATCGGCCGGGGGTTGTGATTTTTTTTTTTTTTCGAAATTCGGGACTTTTCCATGTCAAGGCCCGTTTCCCGGGTTCGTCTAAGCGAAGATGTTCTTGACCCAGTCTACGGCACGCTTGTAGGCACCGTAGGTCGTGTAGCCGCCCTTGGGGGGGTTGTATTCGCCGTAGTTTCCATACCCGCCCTTGGGAGGCTTGTATTCGCCATAGCTGCCATAGCCGTCCTTTGGCGCGTCATATTCTCCATAGCTACCATAACCATCCTTTGGTGGAGCGTAATCTCCGTAGTCACCATAGCCCTCTCCACGAGCGGCGATGTCAGCCGCGGGAGCATCGGGCTGAGCAGCAGGAGCGGCAAGTGCGAGAGGCACAGTGATGATAAGGGCAGTAGTAAGAAACTTCATGTTGGGCAATGGGGTGTGTAACTCAGAGGAGGTCACGAGATTTGTGTTTGGCTGAGATGGTGAGGACAAAATCTTAGGACATATCAAGAAGAGAACGTGGGCGGGGTGGAAGCTTTATATATTAGAGGCCAGGTCTGGAGGGGGGGGGGGGGGGGGGTAGTCACAGGGCAAGACGATAAGTTTTCGAGTAATAGAAGGAACAGAGATATCGGCTAGGAGCAGAATGGTCATAGGGCCACAATCTTGTAGCCCCGAATCTGTAAACCAGAGGACCCTCCCATCTACTTCTCTCTCTTCATCCTGCATTGCAGCCTGTCGGTACAGGGAGCTCGAAGGGCAATCACAAAAATAGCGTTGCAGATTCGCGATTAGTAGGCGGACAATTCAAGCTCCTGGCCCAAAGTCACTGGACATGATGAGAAGTGCGACAGAAGTATATCTGTAAGTGCAGGAGGCTATGAGTGCGGCGGAGTCGAATACTGGGTAGTCAGGGAGACGGAAACAGCGGGTCGCGAACACGAAGTAAAGGGCTATGGAGGGCGGTGATCATCGCTGAGCCCAGCAAAAGGTGTGCCAGGCTGTCAGGCTGTTCCCGATTAGTCTTACACGATGTTCACCAGCGGAGAATGTAGTCATAGAGCGGCGGCACGTCGATGCGATGTGCTGTTCTAAGAAGACTGGTTATCAAGGGGACGAACAGATTCGGCAGCTGCTACCGGACACTTTTCACCATCAGGTACTTACGGGAAGATTTAGTCCTTGGATCACTCGGGAGACGATACTCTGTGGCCAGCTGAACCCTTTGTAGCATCATATGACAACCTCGTAACCCAATCTTCACATATTTTACAGATAGCACTAGGTTCAACGTCACCTGTTTAGAGGAGTGTATGGACACAGAATCAAATCGACATATCTTGAAAGGCTCGCGCTCTCGCCTCTTACTAGTCAACCTCTTGAGCAAACAGTGAGTTGGCTTTGGGTCGAGCTGTCCCACCTGCAACCCTCTTCCTATAATGAAGCTCTCTGCGAAGCTACATGAATGCCCTTTTGGTTAATACGAGAAACAACAATGCCTGGTGAGGGCGGGGAATGCAATGCGACAGCAGAGAAGAGGGGCGGTGGGTTGAAGAAGAGCACCAAATAGCAGCCCGGTGAGAGTAGCTAGATGCGGGGGTGGAGGCAATACAAACAGTTCTTGGGGCTTTGGATGACGGCATCGCCGATTTTGTTGGTCAGCTTATTTTTCACTATGCTCGCTATGACCTAGCATCCGGTTTACTTGGCCAGTCAACAATGGCTGTGCTTTTCCAGTACTACTTCGGTTGTTCCTTTTGTTTTCTGACTTTTTTTTCTGATTTTAGAAATGGTATCATCATCACGATAATGTGCGAAGTACTACTGGCACAATCTCTCCGAGATGATGGCGGAGACAAGAATATGTGTGTCATGGTATCCCTATCGTCTATCATGGGAAGAAGCTGGGGAAGAGGGGTGCCTACTTGAGCTCTAAATATAGTTTAGTTCAAGTGCAGAGGGGCTAACATTTCTTCTAGCTCTAACCCAAACCTGGGCACCTTCCCGAGAAAAGTCTGGAATTGTACGACGTCCCCTCCCTCGTGAATTAATATTGGTGAAGCCTCGTATTGGCTATATTGGCTAGTTTAGGTTGAGGAAGCGAGAGTGCCCTAGTTGCAAGGATTTAATTCACAAACCATGCAATAATGATCCGGCTTTCCGCGAAGATGTAGCACAGCTATGGCACCTACTTGACTCTTTTTTTCCTTCTTTTTCTCTAGGCATGTTGGTTTGAATGACTGGCTGGCTGTTCATGCTGGTGAGAGGTGGGGCAGCCAGTAGTTTTAACATGTGGCTGGCCTAGCCAACTCATCAGGATAGAATGCCCAGCCCTGGGTACTTGTACGGAGTAGTTAGTGGACGGGTTGACAGCAACTAAACGCTAATAATAGCCACTAAAGGCAACAATCCAACAAAGGAATGGGACAACATCCCTACCGAAGGATCATCCATCATCTGTCAGTAGGTTCTTTAGACTAACAGCTGCTTGCTATGGAGCAGTCTAGAAGAGATCGGCCACAACGAGCATAAGTTGCAGAGCACCTCATTGTCCAAGAAAAAGATGGCATATAAACCATCTGATCCGCTGGCCCATTTGAGCCCAAGGACGCCGAGTTGGGAAAAACTCCTGAAGCGGGTACTCGTACTTGGGGTGACATCTGTAGAGGTGCATATACGAGAAATGTTCACACACACAACGAACAATGGGATTTACTCGCCTTGTCGAAAGCTACAAGTAGTCCGACCAAAGTACACCGTTTAAAGTTGCAACGAATCATAGTGCGATGCAAGAAATCACATATCTGTACTCCGTAGGTATCTGTCTGAACAGGGCCCTGTTTGGCACATTCGGCTTTGAGTGCTGTCAGACAATCAGCCAATAAGAAGGTGAGATGGCCGAGCGGTTAAGGCGCCAGATTAAGGTCTTCTGAATGTTCAGATCTCCGAACTTCTGGTCTCGAAAGGGGCGTGGGTTCGAGTCCCACTCTCATCATCATCAGGTTAACTTTTTGGGCATTTCAATTCTGCTCTTTTTTTCACCTCCTTCATTCGGCCTCCCTGGCTCCTTTAGAAAGGCCCTAGTACTATTAGTGCATTCAATCCTACCCCGCCTGATGATGTGTTAAGCCCACGCCGCTGGGGTCTAAGATCTACTCCATGCTCTTCAAACACCAATGATCATTTGCATAGCGTCTTAGGATGCCATGTTGCTGGAGGTTGAGCACGGAGTAAGGAGTAGCCATGGTGTTAGTAGTGCCCGCTTTTCGTGGCTGGCCATAGCTGCATAAGACGCCCTGCCCAATGTAGTTTAGATTCAGCCGCAGAGATAGACCAGCTTGAACTACGGAGTACGTGTATGTGGTAGGGTGGTAGGCAGGACAGTGCACGGCGAGCGGATCTCTCGTTGCTGTTTTGGAAACGGTCTTGGATCCAAAGTTGGGGGAAGGAATCGAGGGCTGGGACGGTGGTTCTTTCCAATCTGTAGATACTTGTACAAGTATGCGAAATGTACCAGTACTTGGCGAGAGCTTGATGGCATGTATCTTCACAGAGGGACTTTTTAATTCTCCATCGCCTCCTGCCATCCATCACTTGAGTGAAGTTTTGTAAAGCAGGACTTCCCAAAGATACCCAGTCTTGCTCCCTCGACCACATCGCCTTTCACTTGCTAGATCTCTGCCAAGAGCAAACCATCGCGAATTCACAAACTCTCTTCCCAACTCCCTTTCCTGCCTTCCCCTCCGCTTTCACATTTTCGGTGTATCATGGCCTAATTGTGTACCCCTCTCTAGGTTTTCCTCTTCATCCTTTTAATACCATCCTTCCCATTGTCCTAGATACCGAACATCGTTGGTGTCTTTTACTCGAATGCCCCCTGTGAAAGGCTGTTCGGCTTAACCTGTCTTACTTCCACGTATTCCCCCTTGTGTCTTTTTGATCGCATCGCTATCATGACATTCAACACTGGCCCGGATAGGGTCAACTACGAAGCCGTTCCTCTTGCACCGGCCAAGTTTGAGGATGAAGGATTCGATGTCGAGTCTAGCGGTAACCCGTCGCAAAGACGAACTCTTCTCCCGACGCCAATCAAAAGATACAGAACGTCCTGTGCAACCCGGTGCGGGATTGCCGCCAATATCCTAGCAGCACTAATTAACTGCGTTTTATTCGGACTTCTGGCTTTCGTCCTGTACAATAAGCCAGACCGCAATGCTGTGTGTGCAGCCCACACTACGCAGTGGTGTAAGTGAAAGTGCATCTTTCTCCCATGTCATATTGTATGGAAAACTTTGGAGATGCACTGACACGACTCTGAAAATAAAATCCAGCGCCGGTGCTTCGAGACGTCGACATTAAATACAACTGGAAAAACTTCAATGGACAATTTATGCAGGAGGATATTTATCGGAAGAAAGGATCGCCTGAAGTTGATGCAGCATGGGAAGCTCTCGGGGTCGACTGTAAGACAGTATATGGATTCGAAGGAAACCACAGTTCAAAGAACAGTTGGCTAATATATCTTAGACCGTGCCGGCGTCGTCTCACTCGAAGATGGTCACAGAAGTGGTCTTTCACATCACCATGTGCAAAGGTCTGAGAAGTATGGCGGAGGATACTTCGTGAATGTTGAGGGTTTACATCACCTTCATTGTCTCGTAAGGAACTCTCTATTGGTTATTTTGGTTCCATGAAACTAATTTTTTCCTGAAATCCCCTCTACAGAACCTCCTCCGCAAATCACTATACTTTAATTACGACTACTATAAGAAGATGGGACACCACGCCTTCAAGAACGACGAGGATATCCTGCAACTCCACATCAGTAGGCACCCAAACCCTCCATTGCATGTGTCATGGGTCCTGTCGTACCCAGTGTCTAACAGAATACAGCCCATTGCCTGGATACCATCCGTCAAGTCCTCATGTGCAATGTTGACACCGGTTTGCTAGGCCAAGTGTGGACGAACCCACAGGAGCCTTCGGCATTCCCTGATTTCAACACAAAGCACATGTGTAAAAACTACGATGATGTGAGGAAGTGGGCAGAGTCCCTACAGGTATGTTGTAGCCTCACTTATATCCACACTTTATGTTTCTTTTGTCCATCGACAAGAAATTAACTGCTCTCCATGGCCAGGCCCCTCCTCTCGACAAACTACCAGCAGACTATCTCAAAATTCCCGAGCGTGATGACATTTTCCCTCATACACCATGATCGCAATATTAATGTTTAGGCGATGTATTAAGATAAAAGGTTGGCAGCCCCCAGGGGCCACTGGTAAAGGAACCGTTGGAATTTTATATCAGAGACGCGGTGCTACCCTTTTCTAAGACCAATTCAAGTAGGCCGGACAATATCGTCCAGGCTACTACGCATTGATACCCTACAAGTATGTATTAAATAATTCTCAGGACAAGAAAATCCTATGCCAAGCACCAACCCACTGTATTATCGTTTCCCGTCAATAATTTCTTGAGCATTGGCAAACTTGAGCTCGTCAATCGTCTCACGCCACAACCGACTTGTCACCTTCTTCCCTTCGTCCGTGTACATGTAGTCAAGCGACCGGGGACAGCCTTGGGGGATTTCTCACCGAGAATGGGAATCAAAAGAATGGAAAGAAGGGCTGTCGAGAGATAGTTGACTTGTAATGCGTCTTCGTGGCCTGCGGGTGTGAGGGTAAATTTCGTGGTTGAGAGTCCGGCGTTTAGAATGGCAAAGACAGCGGTTCGCAAATTCGGCGACAGAGTCGTACGAGGCCATATCCAGGAGCCATACTTGTACCTCTGCGTTCGGGAATTGGGACTGGAGCTTCGCTACTGCTTCTTCGCCTCGTTTTGCGTCGCGGGCCGTCATGATTAGGCGTGATAGTCCGAGAGTGAGGAATTGGGTGCAGGCTACGAGGCCAATTCCGTTTGTAGTACCGGATATTATGCCTGTTTTGTTGGCGAAGGACAAAGATTATGGAGGGGCTTTGGGGTTGACTATGAATTGGGATTTTGCCAGTTGTGAGACTCCATTCGACTTCGAGACTCCGAGGGCGTATGAAGCCATCTTCGATGCGTCGGTTCTTGTATTTTCTTGGAAAATTTTTGCCTATATTCCTTATTATGGGAGCAGGCCACTAATTTGTATGATGGCTTTTGTCAGTTTCTTTAATGTAAGGGAGTGGAAGTTGAGAGCAGAGCATAGAGAGAAAGCGCCTGGAGACAAGTGCCATGGCTCTATTCGAATAGGGAGTTTTATATAGAATTCTATTATACACTGTCGCCGTCGGCCGATTCGAGATTTATCACCGTATAATGCCACGCCTTGTTGCTATAATACCTTCAGCCCAAACTATCCTGATAAGGTAAACGAAGTTCGAAGGAATCGGCATGCTGGGTGCTCTGACAGGCTATTTCTAAATAAGGTAAACGAGGATGAAGGCTCTATCCAGTTTGGTGATCCCGTTTCCCGTCTGGTTGTTCCACCCCGTCACTAACTTACGTACAAGCAAACCGTCGTTTTTAAAGTCAGGACAGGACATTGAAGCTGACCACCAACCGCTAAAATTAAGTCAAAAGTTTTACCATCAACGGAGTGATAATCTTGGAGATACAGCATCAAGGGAGTTACAATATATTTATAGAATGAAAGCCATGGGTGCAAATATAGGCAGAGCTGGTGAGTCGCCCCTCCTCCTTTTTCCTCGTAACTCACAATCTATTCATGCCTGTGCCAACTAATAGAGTTTCAATACCCAGGAGCTCATTTAGCACTTCCTACTTGGAAAAAAAGAAAAAAAATCGAAATCATTATCCGCTTTAGTCCCACCGACAACTCCAGAAGCGTTTTATATAAAGTACCTAAGAGTCGTGTATCATAAAAAAATTAGGAAGAGTTCCCGTGAACTCGCTGCATCGTACCGTCGTTGAACGCATCAAACCAGAAACCCCTTTCCTCGAAGAAAATCTCGAGGAAAACGCATGATATATCGCTTTGGGGAAGGGGACAAGTAGAGGGAACCTTGTCGGACAAATAGCTCACTCATCCAACCCATCGACATCATCTCATCACGAGATGTGACACACAAAAGCCCAGCTTCCCCTTCGTGGCCACCCTCAGTCAGCACTCTTTCTTCAACAAGGTCAGTCGATATCCATTTTGGTCGTATGGTCCGCTTCTACCCCGTCACGTTTGAAGGTGGGCGAGTTGAACAGCACAGGGTTTGCGACCGAGATCGAATCCTTGGTCTGCTCAACCGCCCTTGAGTAATTACCATTCCCCCCCATGCTGCCACCCTCATGTACCAGTCTATAACCCCCATTGTCGTCTTTCTCGATGATGCCTTCGTCAAGAGCCCACTGGGCTAGGTGTCGATCGATTCCCATCCCCTGTCCCTCGCTCTTCTCCATGTGGCGACCAACATGCTCGGTCCACTCGTCCCACGATCCGGGGCCTTCGAAGACATTTTGGCAGTTGGGCCTGGGGCAGGCCGATTTCTGAGGGGGCTGCCGGCGTTGTACTAGACATGATTGTTGCATTTCCTTCACTCGAGCTTCCCACTCCATTTGTACCTTACTCTCTCCTTTGGTGAGTGACTTTTTGATTGCAAAAGGTGCATGCATTCGTCGAAGGTGCTGTGTAAAAAGGTCTTTGCGGTTAAATTCGTTGAATTTTCCCTCGGATGCACTTGTAGGACAGGATGAACACCGGTAATACTGGAGACATAGGTGCTGCGATGAAATGTGCCGTTTCCATTCATTCTTGGAGCCAAAAGTCGAATTACACCCCGCAAACGAAAAGGCACAAGGGAAAGGCCGTGTATGAGCAGCCGCTATGTGTTTCCGGAGAGACGACGAGTCTTTGAATGGCGCATGGCTACAGTGATTACATCTCGTCTCTTGTTTCGAGATTGGCTTCGAAATGGATCGGCGGGGTTTGCCTCGGCCCGGGGAAGTATGATAGTCCATGAGGTGCAGTGAGTCGTCAGCATCGTTTGCGGCAGAGCTGTGGTCCCCACTTCGCTCTGGAGCACTGTCTGGCAAGGTAGAACGTCTCTTCTCTGCCGGCTGCACTCCGTCATTATGAGGCCGAATATGACTCAATGCCTTAAGTTGCTCTGCTGCCTGCTTCATCTCGGCAGAATCCTCCACATCTTCTTTGATCGGCGTCCGGGGAGGCAATCGGTTGAAGCCGAATGAGGAGGCTGAAGGAGCGCCCGATTTGCTTGCCGACCCATCTCCGTGACCGCCGCTTGCTCTGCGGGGAGTTTCAGGTACGTCCGTGTCGGAGTGAAGTCGTTTTGCACTTGCGGCTGCCTCTCGTGCCTCGAGAAGAATTTTTCCATCTTCCAGTTCTCGAGTTGTGGCAGGTTTGTTCATACGACGAGCTCCAACAAACCCGACAATCTTCTGGTACAGGTGCACGAAATTGTGAGAACCAATATACCCTAAAAAGATGCATACTTTGTCATGCCGAACAACTTCCCAAATGGAATGTGACATGGAAATCAAAAGCATCGTCGGCGGGCCGAAGAACATGGCCTCGACCGCGACCTTATCGGCAATAGCGGGTGTCTCTTCGATCCATTTGTTGAAAAACGTCATATCCGTGCTGGCCTCGCCTACGAAGGTCGTACATACTAAGACCCGTGGCTCTTCAAATTTCAGCTGCAGAACGGCTTCTGGGTTAATTGTCTGGTCGCGGTGCAAGTCTGTTTGCTCGGTCACGTCATCGGGGCTTTGCTGAGGGGAGGATAGCGATAGACCTGGAACTGTCGTAGCTTCGAGCAATGGCGCAACGACAATCGACTGGCCCGTGGCCCCTGCTGTCAGAGTAAAAAACACCGGCAATTGGCTCGTTGAAGAGGCTATAGAATTTCCGTTCGTAGCTGGCGTACTCTGAGATAGGACGGCGCGCCGCCGGTTATATACTTCGTCGTACAGGCTCTGGACGGTGAAGGGTGTTTTGGTTCCTAGCGCACGGAGAGACTCGACCAAGCATGCAGTAAACGACAATGCTGAATTTCCCTTTGGAGAAGATTCGGCCGAGCACGCGGCTATAGCTTGCTTGATACCATGGCTTCCCGCAATAGAAATATCCCTAGAGACACAGGTGTCAAGAAGAAGAAGAATGTCTGATTGCGCATCCTCAAACAAGCAGCGAACTCCGTCCCATTTCAGCTTGGCCGCGTCATCCTTAGTGTTACTATAAGAAGCCGATTAGGATTATATTCAAGCGTGACCGGCGTTAACCACCCATTCATTGGGATATTCCCTAAATCGAGAGCCACCTAGTGACAACGCAACAAGATGATATATGCTAGGGGCCGAAGAAAAACTTACCAAGCCCAGTACAGCTGGTTATCCGGGCCAACATAACCGTGCCCGGAGTAGTATATTATCAAAAGATGATCTGGCCGAGCGTTTTCTAGAAACGAAGCCATCTGAACCCCGAGCTTTATACTGGGATTGGGAACGGTGGGTATGGCCCACTTATCAATTTTGTAGTTGTAGATTTCGTCAAACGTTTGTTCAAGGGCAGCGAGTTCGGGTTCGGCAGAAACATCGTCCTCCCATCGTAGAAGTAACACGGAAACATTCGAATACGGGGACTGCTCGGCAGACCGCTGGATCAACATGGCGGCATCTTGGAGATGACGGGCAAAGCGTTCGAACTCGACTCGCGCGGGTGACGGCAGGGGCTCAGCAACAGGAGCATTGTGAGACTAGACAATGACAATGAGAAAAAAATGCTTAGACCAGGTTTTGGGGGGTTCTCAAGTCACGAAATGAAGATGTGAACACATTTGAGGATATCTGCAAGGAGGCTAGACCACATCCTCTTCTTGCACTTGACTTGAAGAGGGTACTTCACCAAAAGAGGGAGAAAGGGAACAATTGACTCGGGGCGTTTTCAATCCATACTACACATACCACTGGTACTGATTGTTGAGAGTTAGTAGCGGTGTGAGTGTGAGATTGAGGTGAAGCCTTTGGGGCGAGCCGCCTTTTCTTGTTAGGCGGATCCATAGCTAGAGTTAACAGGGGCGTTGAAAATGGCGCTTGGAAGCCCTTCCTGATGTATAGGGATGATGTGGAGGAATGAGGGGAGGCCAGAACTGGAATGGACACAGCTATGTATATTCGAAACCCGAGTATGAAAGTATCATGAGCACAGTGTGGTGGGCTGTGGTTGGGAAAGGAGCATCGGGTCTACACATAGGTGGGCGACAAAGAGAAGTTGAGGAAAAAATGAAGTGGGAGGGGGAGTAAGGCTGTATACTCTATAGGTGGCCTGGGAGGGGGAGTGTCTTTGGGGGGTAGTACATTGTGGAGAGGCAGGGAAAATGCGTTAAGCCTTGGATGGGAGAGGACCTCGTACAGCGAGGCTGCGTCCTGGGGCAGTTGCCAGACGGGTTTCTGGACGGGGGCGTTGTTGTGGGTGTGTGGGTTTTCAAACTGCACAGCCCCCTCTAAATGAATGAGGTACATACGGAGTATTAGATGTACCCCATGTACCCTACACGTCTACGGAGTACCTTCTATTCCTTCAACAAACCCCACTCGATTTGGGCTGCTTCAAGCAACCTTCCCCCTCAATTTCGATTCGGTAATAGCTCGACGCTGCCAGACGCATGCTCCCATTATTTGCTTGTACAATACAACGGACGGCTAGCCCTCAAAGTTGTCTTTTCGAGAGATGTGCTCGTTAGTTTGTAGCTAACCCTGTTGCCAAGTTTCTCATCCCCCAATGACGGATCGTTTTTCCTGTATCAATATGGAGCACAAGGGACAATAGGGTCAGCTTTCTTGCTATGGAGTACGGAGTATTGGCTGTGGATGGCGGCTGCCAATCATCTTTCTGGAGTTGAATTAACTGCAGCCAATGGGTGTACAGGCTATACCCTCGGTCGATTTCACAGGGCTACAAGAGCCAGCCGTGATTGTATGGAGGAAAAGGGAAAACCTACGGAATATCGAGTAAAGCCCACACAAAGAAGAGGGGTCAATTCACACTGTCTCCGTACTTGTAGTCTCACCCATGGCCCAAGATTCTCGAGTGTGCTGGCCATGCAGTGTCGTTGCAGGGAAATTCAATGCGTTACGTGTACGAAGTATCTCTCACCGACTATGGGACTCCAATCAGAGCCCTGGTTCTTGAGGGGCATATTAACAACTTGCATTCGTCAATTTTACCTGTTAGTGGAGTGCTAGGGCCCCCAGACAACAACACTGAGCGATAGTTTCGAATTATACACCGTACTCCGTACGGAGTGGAAGATTGGGTTAAAATAAAAGAAGCACCCAATCTAAATACCCAGGCAACAGGTAAAAAAACGTTGTCAGCTGGCGTGGTGCCGAACACGGCCGAATGCACAGATGCCAGTTTTACACCGCACTTTTAGTCACGGGGCGAACACCACAGTATTCCCGACAGGCTGCTGGTTTACGGAGTATTCTCGACCGGAAACTGAACTTTGGAGCACACCGACGTCATGTGCTAGCTAAACTTCGAACACAAAGATACGCCCTCACTAAGATTGCGGCAAAGACATGGGGACCCTCCCTG